>WURS02073389.1:0-10373 GCA_011762765.2 Rhinocypha anisoptera | reverse complement strand
GAAGAAGAAGAGAAGAGTGCCACAGCTACTTTTCTCCCACACACAGCCGTTGCAAAGGAATGAGGCTGCCACAGCTGAGGGGATTAATGGATTCAGAAAGTTCCATTATAGAAAAGTGAAGATTCAATATTAATAAATTTTTGCTTTTACCCCTTGAAAGACTTCCCTGTTTGTTTACATATATTAGTACCAAGACCATTCACAATCATGCATCTGAAGTGCCACTTACCTTGCTCAAAGCAAAATTCTTATCCATTCTTCTGAGGTAAAAACCCATTCCAACACCAAGCAAGTAAGATGTTAACCTGTGAGTTGGTAGTATATATGATTTGCTGGCAGTGGCAAACAGCTGAGATACCCTATATGGAAATTATTGAACTTATAAATAGGGATTATTGGATTGTATCAGTGGAATAAGGTGTTTAACTAAGAAGGATTAGGATAAGAATGATGTGCACATTACATTTTTACACATTTCCCAAGGCCCTATAGATAAGCCTGCTGCCACTAATAGGGTTAATTGTTACTATCACTGATTTTTCAGTTTTAACTCCAGAGAAACCAAGTATTTCTAATGCGTTTTTAGATATTTTTTTGTCATTAATAGATATGAATAGTTTCACCAATTGGTTTAAGCATTGAATTTTCAATTTAAGCATCTGTTTGAAAATCAGATGTTTCAATAAATCTGAAAGTGGTACTCACGAAGCTCCAAAATATATCAGAGGACTAAGGTGCTGGTTATATGTGACAATGTATCGCATTGCGGTGGAGATAAAACCAAGCATTGTGCAAATAATGAATCCTGCCTTGGTCCACCTCCACAATATGTAGACTAGGAATGGAGATATTAAGAAGAGCTGCATGTCGAGGCCCAGCTGATGGGTGTGAGTGAGACACTGCCAAAAGTACAAAATAAATATATGGCTGTAGAAAAAAATCTTTCAATAAAGGCTTTTGTATCATAAATATTAGACTAGTTATATCATAGCTTGTGTTACATATAGTCACTATAAAGAAATAACTATTTGCAATATTAACCTTTTAAACATTGAATATTACAAAATCACAGAATTGTAAATCAAAGAAGAGGAGTGCACTGATTAGAACTTGGGCTTAGAATTTTGGGATAACACTGAAGATTGGGCAGTAGAGAATATCAAATCTGAGATAGAGAAAGGAAAGGTACACATGACAGTAGAGATATAGAAGGATGTTGCTTATTATTGGAGTGTTGTTTATAGAGTAGTACAAAGCAGAGTAAAGTTAGCATAGAGAATGCATAGTTCTAAATAAGGAATTAGGAGGGAGGCAGTTAATATTTAACCAGTAATAATACAAACATATACAAATTTTCGAGCAGTGATTTTAATTCCTTGAATATATTGCTTATGTATAGTTTAACTCCTAATTTTTCATTCATTTTTTCTCCTTTTAAAAATTTTAATTCTACACATATAGATATGGTAACTACAAAAGTTAGGTAAGGGTGTAACCTCTCACCAGAACTGCTCAATGTATACTTGGAGTAGGCAATAAAATAAACAGAGCAAAAGGTCATTAAAGAATTAAAATGAATGACAAATAATTATATCACAGTTGTGCATGAGAGTAGAAGAACTACCATGGAGTAAGAGTATTTATTTAATAGAAAAGGATATCTGTAAGTTACGTTTCAATAATATTATTAATATCTCACACTAACAATGATTCAATAGGTTATTATAAACCAGAATAAAAAACAACTGCATTTGCATTAAAAGACAAAGAGATGAATGGTGAACCATGTAATCTAGAATTACCTTTCAAACTTCATTAATTTATCTACTCCTTATCTAGTATAAAGTATTATTGCTTCATTCAGAAAAATTCCAAATTTCAAGTTGGTTATTCTTCAGCATTTCTTAAATGAAACATAAGTCTTAGGTGAACAGTTAAAATGAGGAGGAGGTGGAATTTATCATATTTCCATATATTTCAGCAACTCTCTACCCAAAGAGCATTTTTACACTCTCGTATATTTCATCAAACACTTCCTGGCATTCCAGCGATTAATGCCATGTATAACTGAATCATAAAATTGGTATCCTTTTGGTGGATTTACTTAAAAACAGAAAAAAATTAATCATTGGTCTACAAGTTTTATTATTTCCATTTCGGAAACATATTACGAATAGGAGACAATACTCCAATTGAATTTGAAGTAACCCACAAGAGTGGATTCTGTAACATATATATGTTACACCTTTTTGCATGCACTTTTAATGGGATTTCAGTATAAAATGAGCTACTATCTGTTTTAAACTTTATCATGGGTGGGTATTTGGAGCATCAATAACAAAGACGCTATAATTCATTCATACATACCATATCCTCAAATCCAAATAAGTTATGAATGTAAAGGAGATTTCTCCACATATAACTTTTGCATAAAGTTGAATGATGCTTAACTACCATATTCCACTGAGGACCAGTTCCTAATGGTACAATGACATAAGTACATAGTAGAATGATGGCCAGGAAATTTGGAGTCAGTCTGAAAACATAACATAAAGAATTTTCAACAGTAACAAAGTGAATGCAGAAATGTCCTCTGCAACCAATATTTAACATATGATTAAAACATAATCTTAGACATAGCAAATATCATTTTACTCATGGAATTTATCAACTTTATTATGCTTATATTCATCACATATTATATTAATATCAGACACAGGCAAATCAAATCGAAAGTTAGAGGACATCCATATGGCTGGGGTTCTCCGCTTATGCAAAATTTAGGATGCTATTTATTAATGTAGAATTAGTTTATAAATGAAATATTTATTTCCAAAAGGCATGGAAATAAAAGTAAATCAAAGGTAATTTATACAAAATATTACTATTTACAAAAAAATATCTATTGAAGCATTAATATTTTTGTTGAATTTTTTAAGGTAGTAATAAATTTTGCAAGTTAGTAAGTTTTCCAAATACAATGCATGTAGTATTCTTTTAGATGAGCTTAAAGGAAGTATATATAAAATGTACCTGTGATGATGTATTATTACATCATCATAAAATACATATTTGATTCCATCCATTACACTTCATGAAAATTGTGATGATTTCATTTCAAAAATATTTTTCAATGTATATTTCTTGTTACAAATATTAACTGAGATGAAAAAATTGCCCAAAAAGCTATAGGAACAATTTATCAATCATGGGCACACTTTAGCTCTAATACCAGCATAAAGAAATGATGGCATATTAACACAAAATTTCCTCTTTATAAATTTTTTCTAAAGAGAAACAAAAATTTGTAATTCCACAATTTATTTATTGAAATGACCAGTTTTGTTGAATAGTCAACATCTTCAGATGACAATAAATGATGTTGAATTCCACTAAACCAGCCATTCAAGTTCATTTTTTTGTGGAATTACAAAGTTTTGTTGTTTCTCTTCATCAATAAGTTCCACAAAGTTGAACCTTATAATCTCAAGTTCAATTTTTCTGAAGATTAAATGCCTAGTACCAAGAATTACCTAACTACTGTTAATATACTGTCATGGAGCTCCCACATACAAAGAATATGTGGAAAGGTATAAAAATTTAGGTTTTATCAGACACAATGTGAGTAGGAGTGATTTAACCTGAACTTGAAGTTTGAAACTGTTTGTATGAGACTGTACCCATTGTAATTAACTGTATATAGTATGCACTTATGTGGATATTTTTAATGTACCTCATTTGACAAGACTCATGGATAATTATGTCCCAATAATGTCAATAAAGGTTATTATTATTAACCCTTTCACATTGAACATCCAATGTATGGGGTGTTAATAATCATCCCTCCAGTGCAGATGACCTTTATTTTAGTACTTTTCCTTTATTTTGGTTGCATACTCATATGCTGGAACGATTTATCAATTATGGTCTCCAGCACAAAAATGTTAAAGGTGAAACAGCATCTCTCATCATCTCAAAGAGCAGCATTAATCTCTTTTGAGACCCCAATTGAATATTTGTGAATTATGTATATTGTTTCCATGCAAGAAGAGCCTCATTCTTGAAGTCATTAAGCTTCAGCCCAAAGCAGCACAATTCTTTAAAACTTGATATGATGAGCCTAAGAGTATTTTACAGTGTTGGTTGCAGAACTCAAGTGGGAGTCATAAGATTGAAGGAGACTTAACACTAGATTAAATTTATTAAAAAACTTAGAATCACTGAATTCCATAATGGAGTTCACCACATTCAAAAATTAAAAGAGATATATGCCCAAGCAAGTAGATTTTGGAATTTCTTCATCCTGTGGATAATATGTGCAAGTAACAACTCGAAAATAAACTTTTACCAAAATTTGAAAAGATTACCTAGCGTGCAAAACTTTGTGACCTCAACCCTGCCACACACTGTCAGGTAGCTTCCAGGGTATACATACATTGATGAAAATCATGTTTCATCACCTAATATTAATTCAAAACTCATTATGTGAGTTTTTTGGCTTAATCCTAAAGGGGAACACTATTTTCACAAGAGCAATTATTTTTTAATATAACATCTCTACCATAACTTACCTGATGAAACGCATCACATATTTCTTTTTTATGTTGATTTTGCTCTTCTTGTCAAGCTCTTGAATAAAGCCATATGCAGCAAGAATTCCAGATATCATTATAAAAGCATCAGTATATATTATGGCTGTTCGAGCAATAACTGTCCATCTATAACTCAGAGCCTATTACCATATTTAGAGATTAGATTAGATAAAACATTGGAATTAATATGTAGGTACATAATGAAGGAAAATATAATCAGTAAATAAGAACAATAATCTATCTCAGCATAAAATTCGTTGACAAGTAAAATTACCTCTGCCATTGAAGTCCTGTTGACAAAAGGGTTGAAAAGTAAAGACATAGACTTATGACATAACAGCAGTGCTATAGAATTCAAAAATCGTATGCCATGGATGCAGTTAATGTCATCTGTAGGAGCTTTGGTACTTAAAAGCTTCCTGAAATTCCTTTTCAATGATAATGAGTACATAACATTCCTAATATGACCTGAAAAATGGTAAAAAATAAGAAATAAAAGACACTCTCTGAATAAATTACTTAAGTACTTCAAGACATTCCTTAACCAATCTTAAAATCCACAGCATACCTATGAAGGTATCTGTAATAAATAAAAATGAAAAACATTGAGCACTTCAAATGTCTTATACCATTTTCACCCCAAAACAATGGTCTTCTCCCTTCAACTGCAGTGGCATAAATTGACAATAATATCAGGGTTGTTAGCAGGAAACTGGAATGAAAGAATGTATTTATTAAAATATTTACTTTGTGACTTAAACATTGTCAATTAAAGTTTGACAGTAAAGAGCTGGTAGGAGGAGAATTTTAGAGGAAAGTTTTAATGGGTGTTTTTGACTCTCATTCACCAACAGCAATACAGGAGCTCAGTATATACATATTAAGAAATTGAAACACTCACCAGAAACAAATCAGTAACAATTTTTTAAAAAATTATATATGTTACAAATACAAGTTATAAATATGCTGGAACAGAAGATTTGCAATTAGGATTTCGCCCCAGGGCTGCAGAATAGGTTGATCAACATTTTGGTTTTCAACTGTGGAGAATATGTTCATGTACATATGACAACCTCTTTCATACATTCCCTAGATCCTCTCCAAATTTTATGGCCTCTCCAAATTCCAAAAAGGTTCGAACAGTCACACTTCCCTATTGTTCCAGAATAGAGCACTCCTTTGAAGTGAATTTTATGATGGTTCACGACCCTCGGGCGAGTATGATGAATGCATTCTATCCAACAAGATTTGGGAACTTGTATTCTGACCCACCCTCATCATTTTCCTTAGTTGTCACCGAGTTTCACTAGAATGGTGGTTATAAATTAAAATATTATATACTGTTTAATATCAAAGTAATCAGAAATTAAGGAGGAAAATAAATATGAAATTCATTTTTGGAGATATTCCTGCATGAATATTTTACTATAGCCAATCATATCCCCAACTTTGTCAATATAGTCAATCATGGAGGGAAATGGGTTACGCAGTCAATAAGGGTCTTCCTGGGTCCGCTGACTAATAAACCTTTGTCGGAAATAGAAGGAAAGAGTGCCGCAGCTTCTTTTCTCCAGCACAAAGCCATTACGAAAGAACATGGCTACCATAGTTGAGGGATTAAATGTGAACAGCAGTGAATTCTTTGTTGATGCTTCTATGGTGTGAAGTATTTGAAGATCCATTTCTTCTGGGTCCTTCTGCAACCTTCCCATTTTGTGGGGAAAACATTTCTGCCAATTTTGAAGTTAGCATCTGTAGCACAAACCGTTGTCCCCATGACATGGACAGATGTGGAAGAAACCCCAGAAGAAATGAATCTTCATGAACAGAAAAGGTCTAGCTGATGTCATATAAGATACCCATTGTAACTTCAGAAACCAGTATAAAATTTTTACATAAAAAGTTTTATATACTATGATATACTGGATGATAGCTGGTTTGATAGATGATGGTAGAGCTTACGCTTCACAAAACCATACGGCATTCAAATATAAGTGATATAAAGTTATATATAAGGTGGTGGTACAATTCATTCCCTTTTTCCACATTTGGTTTTGATAAAAGATTTTATACCCATAAAATCAACCAGCTTAGAAAAATTGACAGGAAGAATAACCTAGTTATGATTTCTATTCCCTACTATAGCATCTAAAAACTCTTCTAGTTAGTTCACCACTCGATCATTATTTATATGAATTTATGTGACAGAATATATATAGCAGACAAAAAACTTGTGAGTAAGGGAGCTACTTCCAAAAATCCATGGATAACTACAAGGATAAGAGATCTCATAAATGGAAAATGAAAATTCAAAAACCCAAGAAATGAAGAGGAGAAAATATATAGTAAATGATATTGAGAAACCAGCCCAGAGAGAAAATAGATATCTATAAATATCTAAAGCATGTCTATAAATATCTATCCGCAGATGATTTACCAATAGGTATCTGTTAGATATTTAATAGATATACATCTTAAAGATATCTCCCAAAGGTAATCTATTAGATATATAAGGGAGCCACAATATAGTTATCTATGGGAACCAATCTATTTCTAAATATCCAACCAAGATATTTATGAGATATTTTTGGGAGCCACTCTATATATATATATTTTTGACATAGACAGTTATATCCAGTGCCACACAGCAAATAGATATCTAAATCATGTCTATCCGTAGACAACCTACCAAGAGATATCTATAAGTGACTTAATAGATATCTAATTCATATGTATCCATAGACGATCTACCAATATCCTCTAACCTAATAAACTACTAGTACCTATCAATATCTATTAGATATCTATTTGCTGTCTGGGAAGTTATATGTGAATCAAAGAATGTCAAGGAAGAATTTATGGAAAACTGCTGCAAAGAAATTAATGAAAACATGATGCAGGGGAACAAGGAGACATCATACAAGCTATTCAAGAGGCAATTCTGGGAAAGGAAATAGAAGTGTAACAACATCAGGGATGAAAATGGTAAGACAATCATAGAAGAAAAGACAAAGGGAAAAGATAGAAAGGATATATTGAGAAATTCTACCGAGGGTCGATGCCTTAGGAGAACAGCTTGCTGATAGACAAGAAAAAAGTGGGTGTGGACGATCAAGGTGCAGCTATATCAAGATCTGAATTCAACTCAGCAGTAAAGGTTCTCAAGAAAAACAAAGCACCAGGAGTAGATATAATCAGTAGAGAAATGATCTAGACCTTAGGAGACAAATCTAAAGATACCTTGATTGGGTTAATCAGGGGTTGCTATGATAGTCGAAACTGCTAGACGACTTTGTGTAGAATGAAATGATAGCCGTTCCAAAGAAAACAAGGACAGATAAATGTCAGTAGCACTGAATGCTCAGTTTTGATGTCACATGCCTCAAAAATACTAACGAGAATAATCAACTGGAGGTTAGAGGAAAAAATCTAAGAAAACTTATTGGAGAACCAGTTCGGATTTAGAAAGAATAGGGAAGAATAAAGGATATATTAGAGAAGGGCCTCAGAGGTATCAAAGTGAATGGGGAAGAAATTAACATGCTTTGTTTCGTGGATGACATAGCAGTCATAGCAGAGAAAAGTGAAGACCTACAAACTACCTTGAACACAATGGAACAAATACTAAATGAGTACAACTTGAGAAAAAATAGAAGGAAGACTAAAATACTAGTGTGCAGAAGAGAGAAGCTGAGAGCAGACATCGAACTACAAGGAGAGAAGTTAAGGCAAGTGGAATCCTTTACCTACCTGGGAAGCAGGATTACATGAGATAAGTACTATGGATATCAATAGTGGATTAGCTCTGGCTAAGAAGGCATTCATGATGAAAAGACAACTACTATGCTCAAGGAAGATATCACTCCAAACTATGAAGTGATATGTGAAAACATTTGTATGGAACCTGGCCATACAAATGGCCAGGTTCCATACCATGGATCAAAGATATGGACCATTGGAAAAACAGACCAAAGATGAATAGAAGCCTCCAAAACATGTTGCTGGAGGAGAATGCTGAAAATCAAGTGGATGGACAGAGTTAGAAACGAGGAAGTGTACAGAAGAGCAGAGGAAACTAAATTAATGTGTAGTACTATAAGGAAAAGAAGAATAAGGTGGATAGGATGTGACATTACGAGTTCATGAAGAATATAATAGAAGGAAAATAGAGAGGAAGACTGAGGGACAAATAGATAGGGCAAATTAACATAGATGTTTTGATAGAAGAACTACCAAGGGGTAGGAGAGCAAGCACTAGATAGGAAAGGATGGAGGTCTGCAGTCAACCAATCTTCAAATTGGAGTGCTGATGATGAATGGAGAAATACATGCTATATCTAAGATGCTATATCTATATATGAACATTCTAAGGAAAATGATACAGGGCTAAGAGTCAAGTCTTTTAAAGAATATGGCAGTGAAAATGTTGCAAAGGAACCCCCAACTCACGATCAATTAGGCATAGTGAAATGTAGGAGAAAGTAAAAAATCTCAGAAACTGAGGAAAAAGAAATTATAGGAGCCAAATGGCTGGGAAATATAGAGAATAAGAAGATTATCGTGAGACCCTGAGTAAAAAGTAATGTGCATTTGTATAGGAGTACTTGAAGCAGATCAGAATTAAGACTTTGATACATCATCACTATATTTTATTGTAATTGAAGATCAGGTAAATGTATTGAAAGGATATATATTTGGATAATTGTTAAGTCAAAATGGAACATGAGAATACTATCTTTATGACAAAGATTAGGAGGAGGAAAATTGCTCACCTACAGCTGGATCTAATATTGAAAATAATAATATGTATTGACTCTTCTGCTAAGCAAGGCCCAAGAGGTTAATGAAATTGCATTTTGGATGATTGGTCAGTAATCTAGAACTTCCAGATTAGTTCATGATGGATGCCATGAAAAACCATCTATGATAGAATGTCTCAACCTTAAATTTCTCTCTGTCCCTATTTAACACCTACTGATTATGTTTCCATCTAAAATTCTTGTACTCCTTTCCCACCTATGTGTCATTAATCCAATATTCTATCCACAATTAGTAAACAATCAATAACTTCTGAGTAATAGTATTTTTTTATTGGGGTGACTTGATGACTATGGCCATTTCACACCTATTCCACTCAAAAAAAAACATATATACAACATTAGCCCACACATTGGATGGAAGTTGAACCCAAAACATTCTTCAATTCTTTCTCTAATTGTAATTTGTTCTTACTTGATACTTAAATATTAAGTATGATAGTAAATAATTACTTTTTATTTATGCTTTTCATATGTAAAGATATATTTTTTTTTATCTATATGTAATACTTGAAAAACAATATAGGGAAATTCTTCCTGCTGAAAAAAGTTATTTGTGCTCTAAAAGTAATTTGGGATAGTTAAGCTTTAGAGATACTCACAAGCAGCATATGGAGGTTAAGCTTAAATCCTCCTTCCAGGAATCCTTTTCATAGCACATCTCAGGATTAACAGAAACTGATAGTTGTATGCCATACTCAGTTATGTATTTTTCTATAACATCCGTCACTGCAATTTCTAAATCTTTAGCAGAACATGATGAGGGGATGCAAAATCCCCAGTTTATAGAGGAAAATCGAGGAAGTCTGTGTCCAGGCTGAAATTTAATTGACCAATTTTATAAAATAAAAACCTTATATATATATATATATATATATATATATACACACATTATACATATATATATCTTGTGTATATCTTTATATAAGGCAGGAAAATATAGAGTAGTCTAAATTTTCTCTTT
>WURS02073378.1:0-10374 GCA_011762765.2 Rhinocypha anisoptera | reverse complement strand
ACGCGAGGGGGAGGGAGTGTGTGTGTGTGTGTGTGGGTGCGTGGGTGGGTGTTGGGGAGGCGAGGTGGGTGTGTGCGGCGAGATATGCTCTCTTTGCCTACCCCGTCTCAAGATGCGGCTCGCGAAGGGGACCGCGTTGGCAAAGCAAAAGGGGATTAAGAATCTCCTGCGAAGGGGGTTTGGACGCCGTCCTCTGCTCGAACTTGGAAAAAAAACGACATCCCAGAGGAGAGTGATAGTTAACAAAAAGACTGTGACGACGACAGCGATGCCTATTCATTTTTCACTGTTAATGAAAGACGCGCGAGACGGGGTACGACGTTGACTTTCATGAACATTGTTTAGCATTCCGTCGATCATTCGGTACTCATTCGGAAAATAGAAGGGTTCCGTGTGGAGAAAGGCCTTAACCCTTCGGCTGCATGCAGCCGTGACGGCCGCGTGCGGGAGTGAAGCGGGCGCGACATTCTTCCCTTCTTGTGGCGGCAAAAGTATATCAAACATGCGACCCTTCTATTCCGGGACGACCCTTATAATAGCCCCGCGTCACAATTTCCTACCGAGTGGGGCAGTGGAGACACGATTGACCAAAAATTAAAACATTCCATTAATTAATGCATATATCCAAATGTGCACTACGTACTTACTTTCCTTGATAATTTCTGATTTATTTGATACTCAACAGAACGTGAATACATTGTTTTATATAACCAGCATTCTATCGAAACTCGGTGAGAACTGATGGAAATGACGAGGGCGATTCATACGCACTCTCCAAAAAAAACGTAGTTACACGTATTCGGCAGCCAAGGGGCTAACAGATACCGGAAGAGACTCCCAAGGCCGTACTCTTTATTTTCTTTTTTTTTAAGTCATCGCAATCCGGGCACTTCATTTCGTAAATCCGCCACTTTCCTTGGAGATTGGGTCTTTTGTGGTTCCCAAGTATTTCGAATCTGCAGTCGGTGGGTGAGATTGGGTATTTTGAATCCGGGGGCAAGTCGTTTGGTAACACGGGGCCAACCCAAGTGAAATGCTACCATGTCTCGGAATCTGCGCTGACCGATTAGCCCGTGGGTGGTACGCTTGCCGGCTAATTTTTTTTTTGGAGGTGGTGTGGAAAATGCGTTTACGCACTCCCAGGGAAGATGGCCCCGGGGGAAGTGTGGGACTCGACCGGGGTAATGTAGTCCGTGGCCCACACCTACCAAAAACCACACCACCTGATCATCGTGCCTATTGAAGGAAGGCGGTACCTGGTCCGGGCAGACGCCATCAGTCCCACCCACCTCCCCTTCTCTCGGCTGCAGCTCGAGTCATCGTGCTCCGGTAACGAATGTTTAACTCGATGAGGGAGCCACTCTACGCGGGTTCGAGTCCCGCCCAGGGCACGGGTGTTGTGTTTATCCAAGTTGGTTTTTTATTTGAATTGATGATGTGCGTAATGACCATAGCCGTAAAATACCCCTATAAACAAAAATACTACTACTCGGAATCTTCCCGAGGGCCTGAACTTTCCGACAGCCCTTTTACATTACGCTCAGGGTTGGAGATATGAGAATCGCTCCTCCGTCTTTTATCGTGCCTTCGTATCACGCAAAAAAACATTTTATTCCAGTCTTCCTATAGCCTGGTAATCCATACTCTTTATTTTTATCGCGGTCTTCCGTATTGAGATATATAAATTGTTTGTCGAGGATTCTTCAGTACTTAAGGTGTCGTCGAATTAATTACGAGTTCGTAAAAAACAAAGTTGCGCGTTTTGAAGTGGATAAAAATGTCCCCAAAGTGATGCTTTTGTGCCATTACTATCAACTTTTCATCGACGCTTATTACTTTGGGTTATATTTTCCCGCCTCCCAGAATTTTCCACTCTGGAACTCCCTCTCCTTAGCCTGCCGGGTTATCCTCGGAGTATAGTATCTTACCTTTAGTATTTGGTTTGGATTAAATGATGTGTATAGTCGAAATCAAACGCAAGTAGGGATTAGTTCTGATAGATAGCGTATGCATGTTTCTAGTTATCTCACATGATTGTTAATTATATGTAATTTGACGTTGTTTCCGCACTGCATTAATATTGTTCGCTGACCTAATTTTTTGCACTATGTTTGCCTAATATTTTTATTCTATGACATGAAGAGGTGCCAGGTGACCACAGCCGTTGATGCACAGTATATACAAAAAATAAAAACACGTACTACTTACATCCTCTCCTCTCCTATCACGGTGCTTTTGCTTGAATTTAAAAAAATGAGCGGTATCTCGAATTTTCCAAAGATTTTCGACTTAAGAATTTCCATTTAATGTTTCACGCAGCTCGTCTGTTCCGGTATTAAAAAAAGGAATGTTTAAAATAGGTTGATGCCTAGGCTTCGACTCGAATCGAAGTAAAGCTGCGTTTACACGTAGTAGTGGACTGCTAACACAATCGACTCTGAAACTATAAGTATCGACACTGCTAGTGACCGCTAGTGTCCCAAGAGGCATCGAAGTTGCCTTCAAGCTGTTTTACGCGCTTCTAGATATTTACAAATCAAAAAACCGTCTTAATCCGTCCAAACATAGTGATATTTCACTAATACACTCGTGATTATGGCTATAGTAATACATCAGAGGCGAAGGGGCTCACTTCGGTTGATAATAATGTACGAATTCCTAAGGAATAATAACATACTTTATTCCACGGACGAATGGCAGTATTAAGACATTGAAAACACAAGATTTATACAAAATAATAATAGGTACTACATATGAGCCGCTAATAATTCTAAAGTAATAAAATTAATGTTTTATTCATTACAAAATTTTGTTTTTATCATTCAGCTACGTTTTTTATTACAAACTTCTTGAAAGTAGATACAGATGAGTGAAAAAGAAAGTCTGGAGAGCCTATTATCGCCGACCAGACTTCGTGCATTGCCGCAATAACATTTACATTACCACAGCAATCATATTATAGTCATAATTCCCTCTCCATCACACTTCGATCCCGAGAAATAGAAGCCAATATTAGGCGAAGTATTTCTATGGGCTCCCACCAATCTTGCCTCACCCAACAGCGTTACACCTTTTTTCAACAAAATAGTTAAATACCGAGTTCCGTATCTTCGCACTGCTTCCAAAGATGTAACCTTATCCTCACTTTCCATCTCTGATCTCCCTGACCACATGTCAAAAACGGATTTAAACTTTCTATGCACCACCATTCTATACTCCCTCTCTGATGTCCCCGAACTTTTTCCCCTCATCAGTTTCCCCCGTGTACCACCTTCACGACCCTCCCCCGTAAACACACTCATTACTCCACGTGCCCCCCCCCTCAATGATCATCAGTGATTAATAAGGCTCACTTTTCTTTCGCCTCTCCCCAATAGTAAATACACTTCCACTCGCAACATAGATCCGTTTCCGCTTTCCTCCAATCGATTTAAATGACCTTTGCCCTTTCCCATCTCTTCTTTTAATTTGTTGTTTTTCTTCGTCGTTATTTATTTGTTCACGTTTGACTGGATGCGTTTTTATTTGTGTGTTGTCATTTGGTCCACTATGGAATGTGGCAAATACAGCTGTATTGTGGCACTCTTTCTTTAAATACAAAAATAAAAAGAGAATGACCGGTGACGGACATGTTTCTGCTAGCGATCGTTGCCATGTTTGCCACGGGCGCACTGCGAAAACTGATGGAAAGTAAGAGACGTCCCACTTCGGGCAATGGGTCGAACCGGGTTCGACTCTGCTCGACCAACACCCACTAAATCGATCTGTAACAGCATCGCAGTTGGGGTTCACACGCACGAATGACCCTTAGCAGTCGACTGTTATAGCAGTTGACTGCTACGTGTAAACGCAGCTTAAAGCGTGAGCATGGAAGAGGGAGAGAGAAATTCACGGTCAAAATCGTACTGGGACAATTTCGAACTACACATAACTAAACTACATGAGATTTAACTACAAAGTATAGACACTACATTTGGACCATGTTTAGTTTGATCTCTGATCGTACGGGGAAAAATGACATTTTAAATTTATCCGCTCAACATTCTATCTCACTGATTTTACGTGCGTGATCCGACCTACCATATAGTGACGGGGTCAGCAACTTGTCTTTAATCTCTTCATTCAAGTAATCTTCCTCACATTTACACAATAAATTTAACCTACCCAATGATTTTTTAAGCCTGTTGAATTTAAAAAGCCTGTGATCAACGAGTGTGTCCCGACTTCTTCAATAACATCGTGACACTGTTACGTTGATCATGACAACATTTCGCAAATCTGGCTACTCTTACATTGAACTTGACGTAGTTCCATAACTAATCCACAAACTCGAAACGTACTCAAGATGAAGCCTAAAAACCGTAGAGTAACAGCGCTCTTCTGGTCCGTCATTGAATTACGCCACCGTCATTAGGCGAGTGACGCATTTTAATTCGATTGCCAACTCCCGGACGAAGTTTCTTCTTCGGCCAGCACTCGCTTCGTATTAGGATTCAGGAAAACGGCCAGGCGACGGAAGCAGTCCACTCGAGTCGCACGAATTCAATTCGAACCGGGAGCGCGAGCCGACGGGTTGCCCGGAGAATTGATTGCTCGAACGAGTTAACCCGACCGGAATTAACATGCGCCCAAAAGAAAGTTGGAAGCTGATGCACACGATTCAGCGTCATATCCGACGATCGGGAAATGCCGTAGTAGTAATTCTCCATCGGTGGGGGGGGGTTCAGAATCTTCGCGTACGGAAACATGTACCCTTTACTCTCGGGCGGCGAACCCGGAACTCGGGGTGCTGTCGTGCCCGCCGGTTGCCGCAGCAATATCATCCAATTGAGTTTCTCCGTGAGAACGCGATCATTAATTAGATGGTGATGTTCCTCTGTGGTTTCACGGAGACGGGGTCACGATTGTCGGTAGCGCTGTCGTTTCGGTATGATACATTATTGATGGTGAAATTTTACGACTTGGCGTTCCATTTCCCACCCATACTCATTCCCAACTACGACTCTGAAAAAAAGGTGTTTTGATTATGGTGGAGGGTTACTTACCGGGTTTGATGAACTCCCAATTATAATTATCTAGTCTCACGTAAATCCCTATTCAACTCTGAACATATTCCCCCCCCACCTATCACTCTGTTTCATCATCAGTACTTCAATCCGAAGTTTGGTTGAATGCTGCCCTTTTTCCTTTCCTATCTAGTGATAGCTATCTTAAACTCCCTGGTAGGTCTTTTTTCTAACGTCTCTCATGATTTGCCCTATGTATTTGTCCCTCGGTCTTCCCCGCGGGGCCTTCTCCTATATTTTTCATTCTTTTTTATTAACAAATTTCATTCTCATTCTTAACGAACCCACTATGCCTCAGGGTGTGTCCAAGAAGAATGAGTTGGATAGGACATCCAACTTATTCTTCTTTTCCTTACAGCGCTTCACATTGACTTACATTCCTCCGCTCTTCTGTACATACACTTCCTCGTTCATAACTCTGTCCGTCCACTTGATCTTCAGCATGCCCCTCCAGCACCATGTTTCCAAGGTTTCTATTCTTATTTGTTCTATTTTTCCAATGTTCCATGTCACTTGATCCATAGAGTGCCATGCTCCATACGAATGTTTTCACATATCGCTTTCTTGTTTGGAGTGAGGTTAGTAGTCGCCTTTTCGTCATGAATGCCTTCTCGGCCTGAGCTAATCTACTCTAGATAACCGTGGAACTTCTCCTATCCCATGTAATCCTGTTTCCCCAGGTAGGTTAAGGATTCCAATTGCTCTAACTTCTCTCTTTGCAGCTCGACGTCTGCGCTCAAATCATTCCATCTATGCAATACCCAATCTTCTCTCTCTCTCTCTCTCTCTCCTCCCTCCATTTAATGCACGCATGTAGGCATAATGTATTCCATGCATTAATGTCTGTCCTATCAGTTTCCCTTTATGTCGTGAGCATACTCCTGTCCATCTCCTTCGACGGCTCTTCCGACTATTTCTTTCTCGTCAATTCGCTGAAATGAGTGAATGGTTAATGAATAAAGCAGGCGCAACCTGGCAGACGGTAATGTTCTCAGCCTCCTTTATTAATAGTAGTAATAGTATTAGGGATTATAAGGGTGGGTCGACATCGAGGTCATTTTGCACCACACAATATCATTTTATCGACATATCCGAGTTTGGTACTAGGGCAAAGTTAATTATGAGGGGCGCAACAAACCAATTATGGTGATAAATCGTGATACTCGGTTTAGTGTATCGGGTTATAACCTAAGATGACACCTAGAACTCCCTCAATTTTAACCCTTTGGCGTATCTCCTGGTATTTCAAACTCTTAAGTCATCCCGTGCCTAATAGTTAGGGCTGAATCACATTCGTCACAGCAAAGGACGCATTTTTCCTCTTTAAAGAGGAACGAATGGGTCAGGGATTAGTGCCCTTATTTTTAGGCGGGTCATTGGCACTTCTTCCTTCCTCCTACTATATCTCTGGTGGAGGAGTGCCATACACGTGTTGGGTTGACTTAACTTGCTTCGTAGTTACTTTCCCACTATCGCCTGCCATGTTGCCTGCCACTGACTTAGAGCTGCTTGCGTCGACATTACCTTTAAATCCGTCGACGGGACCAGCGATCGATCACGACTTTTCTTACTGAGGGCTTCCTTCGCGGCGGAGTCTGCTTTCTCATTACCAGGGATTCCCACGTGACTAATTGCATTCAGATTCTTGATTATTGATAATCATCCTAAAGTTTGCGAAATGGGTTTTTAAAAGTACACTTAATTTTCTTATCTTTTCCTTTGGCATATCTATCGCCCTTTCCTCTCTGAAATGTGAAAATTCGAAATTATAAACGAGCCCCACTGGTTTGGAGACGGACTCCTCTGTGCCCCGATGAAAGGGTTGGTCCCCTGTCCCTCATCAGGGTAAACCATTATTTGCAGTCCATTTCCGTAGATCAATGCGTACGTACCCCCACCACTTGGACTCTCCCACCCTCGCATGGTACTAATACATTATATACGAGGTACATTCAAGTTATAGGCCTCCGATTTTTTTTCTAACTAATTATTCACCTTAAAAACAATGAAACTTGTGTTACTTCTCGACGTAAACTCCCTGCAGCCGTACAGAATTTTCGCAACGTCGACGCCATAATTCTATGGCCGCGGAGAAGGCTTCTTTAGGAGTTTGTTTTGACCACTGGAAAGTCGCTGTGACGCTGTCGGTGTGCGAGGCCGAGATTGTTTTGGTTCGTTGTCATATGATGTTCTGCCTTCTTTAAACTGTCAAAATCCATGAACGCACTTTCGACACATCCATGACTCCATCACCACATGTCTCCTTCAACTGGCGATGAATTTCATACGGGGTCACACCACGAATGAGTACACGCTGGTCATGTAAGGAAAACGAGGCAATTTTAAGTATCGAAAACAGTTCTCATTCTCGCGGCTGTCGCTAGAGGTTCTGTCTACCGTACAGTGCAGCCATCTCTTTCACGTATTGACAAAGAGTCCCCGCCCATTTTAAAACAAATCACATGTTTCTATCTGTTTCCAGTCAAGAGAAAAAAATTGGAGGCATTACAACTTTAATGCACCTCGTATAATAAGTTTTTTCGCTTATCCTTTCTTCAAGTCTTTCCTTAAGGTCCCTTTCACCATCTCCTTTCTTTTCGCAAAGACTTCTTTGCGTTGGTCCAAAAACAGGTGAACAGCGGAAATATCGACCTATGTTCACGGCCTCGTTCAAACGGTGCTAGCCCGACATTGGCCAAAGTCTTATGCCGCCTTTGAAATGTCTCTTCTATTTTGTGCTATATGATCATAGAATCTGCAGAATGTTTTGTTGCTTTTCTTTATATCTTTGCTGTATATTTGCTTTTCTTCCTCAGCTATTTTCTGTCTACGTTTCACCATTACATATTGTAACATTTTCATCCTTTTATTCTTAGTTTTCATTCCAAGTGCTTCGCTTTCTACTTTTTTTACTCTACATTCCCATTCATTCCCGATGCGTTTCTCTGCTGACAGGAGTTTGGTGGATATCGATCTTTGGTCTTTTTTGGTAAAAGTTTCCTTTGCCATATTTTGTATTATATCTTGAAAATAAATTCTTTATCTGTCTTGATAAGCCTGATTTACATTTTTCAAATATTCTAATAATTTTAACATGCAACTCTTCCAATTCTTTTTCAATTTAAAATTTTTAAATATGAAATTAAGCCAGTGATCTTAAACATCTTAATTTTTGGCATTGGGTATAAATATTCACCTGAATCATATAATTGTGGCGGATATACAAATTTATTCCATTCCATTATTTTATCATTTCCCAGGAGAAAATAAATGTTATTCATTATCCATGAAAGGTGGCATAATAATGAAGTATTATTCCATTGTTATTTTTATTTGTGGTTCCCAATGGACAATGGATCTCCTGACCATTCATTAAGATAACCTTTATTAATTAATTTTTATGAAAAGGAAAGCTAATTAATAAACACTTTTTTATGAATACATCGTTCTCGTGGCTCAGTTGTTAATACCTTTGTCCTTCCGTGAGTAAATTGTAAATTACTGTGCGAGTCATCTACCCAACTTACATTTGCTACCACTATTAGCTGATTAATAAATGGATGGACGTCATATGTAAAGAAGTATCTTAAAGCATAGATGTTAGAAAATTAGAGAAACGAGTGAAAAGCTTTGTCTAATCAATATTAGGAATTGTGACCCATGATAGTGATGTCATTCCTAATTTGTTTACTTACAAGTCTCCTCTCTCCTTTGCGATTTTCGCTGTCACCATCACTTTGTGTGACGCGGTTAAATACTTGTTTAAATGTGAAAGGTTTGTTTATTTGTAGATGCACCAGTAGAACCTGACATTAGGGGCTCTGTAGCCGTAGTTCAAATTCCGTAGTTCACACTAGAATATAGATGGCACAGGTCGTCACTTGTAATGTCGTCATCGTTCAATTCAGAATTTTAAAATTCGATTTTTTCACGGATTCGATGTAACAATTTCTTTCCAAGTTTCGAGAAAATAATGAACGCATTTCTATGCATTCTACCCACGAGAATATTAAACTGATGAACCACTGTAAATACAGAATGTTGCATTAAACCGAAAATTTAGGCTTGTGATATTTTACTCTCTATAGTGAGGAAATAAAACAAACCTTGAATTATATGTTTTTTCTTTCATTTCTTCTATTTTCCAACTTCCGTCACACTGTACTAAGCCAATTACTGTGGCATAGTATAATAATTTATATCAAGGGCGAAACCAGACACCAATTATCCAGAAGGATAATGAAAATTGCACCCAGGATGGATTGGAACCCGCGACCTCAGGCAGACGAGGCTGTCACACCACCGTCATCTAAACTGGCAAAGAATTGAGAAGTGGAAGTGATACCGACAATTTCAAGCATAGGCATGTTAACTCCACTCACTTCGTACAGTTTTCTTTCACGACGACTCTCGCAACACCTAGTAAGCGGACGCGAGAATTTGTGGAGAGTTCATTTTGCATTTATCATCGACGATATTTTAAGAGGCAACACCTTTGCAAATGTCGTGTGACTAGGATTTTTGAATTAAAAATTTACGGCAATGTATCCCAAGAGTGACCTCCTGATCTTGAGTTGAATACATTAAGTTCCCCAATCAAGTCAATAACAAGTTACCTACCAATATAATTTAAGTTTAAAAAAATGGCTCTCAATAGAAATTTCAATCGTTGACCTGTCGATATATTCGGCTCAGTTGACTAATGAGTTTGCCGACCGCTGGCCTAGGTTGTTAGTGTCGAACATTACAGTCACGGGTGATTTGGGTGGGCATTTAAGTGATGTGTCGTGTCGTGGACACTCACGCAATAGAGTCTGTACTTTCCCGTCTGGTAGATAAGGGCGCAATGGACCACGATCCCTCTCGCCTCCGAGTGGAGCATTCAGAAGAAATCTCGATGACCGTTCGATTTATCGTCATTGAGCCAATCAAATCGAGCTCTCTCAATACCCGACATCCTTCCCCACGAGCGGAACCCATTGTGAAACACTCTGACTTGTTGCCGCACATACGAATGAGGAGAGAGAGAGAGAGAGAGAGAGAGAAAAGGAAAAAAAAAGCTCTCAATGACTCACTGTATGTTAATGGAGGGGGATTTATAGGAGGACGAGAGATTTTTGTTTGTTTTAGTCGTGGGTCAGCGGGCTCAAAAGTTTATCTTCTTCTCGCGGTGGAATCCCGTTCCTTGGCGGTCGACCGTCCGCCGCTTTCCCTCCCCCCCCCCCCCCCCCCCCCCCCCGCCCCCCCCCTCCGCCCACGCGCCCGGCCGCGCCGCCACGTCGCCTTCCCGCCCCACTCCCACCGCCCC
>WURS02073357.1:0-10374 GCA_011762765.2 Rhinocypha anisoptera | reverse complement strand
TGAGCGGCCGCCATCTCCTTTTCCATTTGTTCCCTTAGAAATTCCGTCCACTTTATATACTCTAGGAGTCTGTTCAGAGTTTCCTCGAATGATGTGAACATCTCGAACCCAGAATGGTTAGGCTGCGGATGCGCTACTTGCTCAACTGCAATTAAATTAATGTTTTCAGTTAAAGTTCATTATTTAGATCACCAACATTTTCAGTCTAAATAAAAAACGCTTGAGGATATAACTTGAGGATATAATAATGTTTGAAATATGTATCTGCTAGTTTTAGTACTGCTTATTTCAGAGAATTTTTTGTTCTTGAATAAAGTATAAGTGTAGTACAGGGTGCAGCTATCCACATGGAGCTTTTACATTAATCTATCTCCGATGATTAATTCTGAATCTCAAACAGATATAATAGCCCATGTAGTTAAAGCATATGGGAAAAATAAAAATTAATAAATTCATTGTAATATTCATTAATTCAATAAATCAATCGTATTAATATTGGAGTAAGAGAAACACTTGGTAATTCCACACACATTTTATTAAAAAACACGACCCGGGTTTCGACAGGGCTGTCATCATCGGGTCGTGTCTTTTAAATTAAATTTGTGTGGAATTACCAAGTGTCAAGTTATCATACGATAACTGAACTCCTCAATGTGACAACGTTATTTGCAGTCAAACTTGTTTCAGTTAAAGTAATCAGTTAATAATTGCATGTTTTTATAAATTATGTGGAAAAACTAATGGGGTGATATTGGAGTCGCCAACGTGGCACATTCTTTTAGAAAAATGTCCATTGCTAACAAAGATAAAAAAGTCCCTACCAAGACTTACTTAATGTTCTTACTGGCCCTATTGTTCATAATGTGAGCTTACATAGGCATCATAAAGTATATAGGTTTCAGAAAACGCCTTAAATATACAGCAAAAAAAACATCAGTTATATTCACCATTACTTGATAAATTTAACCTACTGACATTCTCTGTAAGAAGTAATACTTTAAGTAAAGTTATATGTATACACACGCCCCAATAAACATGCTTAGCCTAATTTTTTATTTTAAATGATACCAATTTTTTAATGAAAATTATCAATATATTACCATGAAGAATTTCTGTCTTTTAAGTTAAATTGTATGAGGAAGAATAAATTATTGTGAGTAGTGTATCACATGTGTAAAATACCTACCAGAATAACAAATTGGAAAAGTCAAATATTTGATGCAGAGGTCACATATTAAGTCGAAATTCCAAGAGTTACCACTGATAAAATGTAAATGTATACGCTAACAGGGAAGAATGGTGTAATATATATATTGAAAATGTTTATACGAGATATTGTAAATATCATTTTGTCATAGAAAATGGTGGAATAATAACCCCGAGAGTCATCGAATGGTACGGTGAGAGCCATGAGTTAAGAGCCATGGTACGGTGTGTAGACCGACTTAAAAATAGCTTCCTCTAGCTCTCGATCTGCTCCACATCGAGACCTCTTCCTATTGCGCAAACAAATTTGGAACATTCACAATAAGCTACCATTTTTTCCTATTCCACCTTCTTCTCTTTCATTATCATGGCCCGAAAATATCACTTGTTAACTTTTAGTGATATTACAGAGTAGACAAAAAATAAAAATTGACTAATTACACAATATAATTTTACAAGAATTTATTTACGCAATAGTAGTATCTGGTAGATAATGATGAAACCTAATAATGAGACGCAATTAGTATTCTCCAAATAAATACCGAAGGAAAAGTATAAGGATAAATATTCGAAGGATATGAAATTCTCCATAGTTCGTCCTAAAAACATGTAAGAATAGCTCAATTGAATTTGTGCATTCCCTTTGAGTATAATAAAATTCAACATCATTTATTGATGGAAATAATGACACAGATATTCTGTTTACTTTGCACTTGAAAAGTTATCCCTGAAGAATGGAATAGCCTTCTTCGTAGTAAACTTTTGAAATTATATTCTTTTTTATCTTTTCGTGGAAGAAACTATGTACAGAAACTCACACTCAAAAAAAACTCTTAAGCTCTTGTGACTATTTTTTTGAAAATATGTCGTACGCTGGGGCGAGTTTGAACACTTTTTCATGCATAACAGTAGTTTACAAATTGTTAGATTTGCGGATATACATGAAAACCAATATTAAAAACCTGAAATGTTGCTATACGAAAAAAATCATATTGTTTTATTCGCTACTTCGAAAAGTAATAACTCCCCATCTCCAACACTTGCGATATATCTACGTTGATCTTCACTGTTGACACTTTCGTGCCCGTGAGGAGTAGTATATTAAATTGAAATATTTCTACAGTAAAAATAATCTTTTGCTTAGCGTATACGTAAGTAAAAATTCTGTGTGATTGTTTTAGTTTTCTTCTTTTCTGGAAAACTCTGGAAATTAAAAATCATTGGGGAGAAATTGTGAACATGATTCAATGGAAATAATCCCGAATTTCGTTTTTTATTATTCTTGTTCTACATATATATCGTTGAGAGTGAGGTGACTAATAGTTAAATACAAACGAAACGCTCAAACGGGTACAATATTTTTTTTAAACTCTCTTCAGGAGGCGGAAAAGGTTCTAAAAGGACGCGGCATTGACAGATAAATGATTTATTGAAACGGGATTAAATTTTATGATGAAAAGGACACTAACATTTTTAATTCTTCAGAAATTAATCAATATCTGAAATATTAATTGAAGCACTAATATTAAACGACCCATTCACAAGTCTCTTGGTGGAGCCGAAGGACGAACGATTTGAGTTTTACGCACAAAACACTCGTCAACAACATTGAGAGACCTTAGATAAATTTCTTTCATTGTAATCTTCTTCAGGAGACAGTTCATTGCACGAGAAGTTCCATTACTTTCCCAACAAAGTGACAACCCCAATAATTAGTTTCAAAATGAAATAAAATGAAATTGTGACATGTTATAACATTATTCCAAACGCTACAAGTTCCCGATATTATACATGTACTTCAAAAAAAGACTTCCACAAACTGCTACCTCTGAGTAGCTCTTCCACCCAACCCCCTACTATCTTCAGGAGTCTCCCAAGTTTTTCTCTTTCCTTGCCTAGCCTAAAATTCTTCATTTATTCTTTCTTTTCTATCCATTTATCTTCCTCATGTCTATGGCCAAACCCATATATATTAAATATCTAACACAAGTTCATATTACTTCCTAAATAACCACTTTTAGGAAATTTACAACACCATGATTCAGTTACTTGTATTATTTAAAGTACAGTTTTAGACTTAAACATTGCCATAGGGTCTAAATTATACTGAACCCTTGTTCATTTTGTTTATTGTGTTGTATAACTTGTCGTTGATATATGGTAAATTCTACACGCAACATGAAAGAAATAGAAAATATTATTACCATCGTAATTAGGATATATTTCATTAGACTCATGTTGGGTATCTTCCGCTTCATTGAAGAATTGGTGTTCCTCATAGTTTGTTAAATCTTCTTGGATATTTGTCGCTTTAACATCTGAAAAGGTCTCCCGTAGGAAGTAATTAACATCCATTTTTTGATATTCTTCTTCCTTCTTCAGTGTAATTTGTGCTATTCCTTAAGTAAAAATGTATAATTAAAAAGGCTCTTTACCCGACAAAAAAATTTATAAAAATGTCAGGTTTTTGACATGGCCCATTTACCACAAAGAAATCAAAATCACTGTCCTACCTTGCATCTCGGTCTCATCTTGTTGTCCATTTTCTGATTCCATTGCTTTCGTTCTACTAAATGAAGGCAAATCACCGTTATTGGTACCTTTGCTGTTATTGTACATTAAAAATGAGTAAACTATTTAAGAAGGAAGGAAATATTAATTTAGTTTTAGTTTTAAATTGCAAATGGTGTTGTTCTAAAGTAATAAATATCCTTTACTCTTTATGTAAATACCTAAAACTAAATCTGAGAACTTTAATATATTTTAATAACCTACACCAATTGTTATTCCCTTACTAAAGTTGGAAATATTCCTTCCTTAAACTTAAAAAATATTCCTTCCAAGCACCTCACAATATGAGAGCCTTCCTCCAAAGAATATTATTTTTGCTATTTTCGTATTCCTGTAGAATTGTTGTAGAATGCTATATATATATATATATGCTCTCTTCATCCTATTGTAAGAAATAGTACCACTTATTTAAGTGCTACATTTGGTTAGAAATTATTGATAGTTTTCTTAGCTTCTTTAATATTAATTTACTTACAACAACTTCCAGAAATATGTTTATTAACATTTCTTAGATTGTTGATGGTGCGATAACTTTCGGTAACCTTAGTAACCTCAATAAATCCTCTGAAACTTTCCAATATAATTATATATCGATAGGTATGGTACTTGTGGTACACAGTCTGTTCTCGATGTGAATGACGATATAAGTAAAACAATGTTGGTGTTATCACACAATTTGAAACTCTTAAACCGGCATTCTGTTATCAAATACCTTTGCAAAGAATGACGTAGTTAATTTTAAAAAAATACGGGTTCTTTCTTCATAGTTTTTATTAATGAGAACAGTTTAGAATTAATTTTGGAACGTAATTTTTGGTCTTTCATCGAGGTTACAGTCGGTAAATCCTTTCAACAGGAGTTGATAAATCATGAAATATATTCATAAAATCACTAGCTGACGAGAACTCGTCGCAAGTTATTCCCACAGATGAATGTATAAAGTATAGTCGGTGTTAATACTTTCAAGTCTGTGTTAATACCTTCTAGTATAAGGTTAAAGACATCTTTGTTTGGAACACAAACCATCTACCGGCTTTTGCTGTGATCCAAAACTTATCTAAACCCATGCATTCGGAACCAATTTTAAAATAATATATTAATTCACTAGGTTATATGCAGAAATTTGATTTATAAAAGAAAGGTGAGCTGTATGCTCAACTAACATACCCAAATCTATGGTTGAAAATATTGATAGTGGGATGGTTTGTTTACCCTAATTAATCGATCAGGAAATCCTTTCCCTCATTTAAAGTAATCGGTGTATGCCCATAAATGAAGGAAGATGACGGACGTGTATATACAACCGAAAGAATGTTGTACACAGTTGTATAAAAAAAGAAAGTTGTACACATGCATTTTCAATCTATGAATGAGTAGATTTTCAAAACATATGTAAACATTGTATAAAATACTTTTCGTGCTGCGTGAAGTACGGACTTATCGTTAGGGATAGTTATGTGACATGTAGAACCTGTATTATGAACTGTTTTTTATATGAATTTTCACTTCGCATATTATGGACTCTATTTTCATTGTTTTCGAAGACATTTTGTCTATATGGTATGGCATTCACTACTTGAACTTCAGATTAAACGCAATTAAGATGACTTTAAGACATTTGTTTATCCGGCTATCCTCGTATTAAAATTCCATAAATGAAATTGTTTCTGTTTCCATGTGTTCCTTTGACATCCTTTTTATATTCCTGTTTTCTGAGTTCCATTAAGAAACCGTTGGGAGGTACTCTGTATTGACTGTGAGTGAATTATTCGAAGGTGTGGCGGCAAGAATGAGAACGAGGGTCGTTGAAGGAGCTTTCGACCTTCACTGAAGTGTAATGAAGTTTGTAAATACAGAATAACGTCTAGGGGAAGGGAGACGGGATAGCGGGAGAAAGAATTCATGCGGATATGCTAACGTGGATAAGAGGAGAAGTTCTAGAACGCAACCAGGAAATAGTACAATAGGTGAGGGAGACCTTCGAAGCAGTGAAAGAGGAGTGGAATACGAAGTTTACCGCCCACATTGCGGCCCTTGGGCAGGAACACGGTGAAATCCGCGGAGAAATAGAAATATGTCTTGAGATTTCAAAATGGGAAGTAGATATAGCAAGAAAAGGATATTAGTGCGAAAGTCGAGGATAATGTAGGTGATTGACCAGGTAAACGCGAAGGTGAATGTAGAGGACGCGCAACTCGGCCGACTCTTCCACAAAATCGCACAAGAGGAGTTGATGAGAAAGATGAAGGAGACGTAACAGGCCTAAGGGGACCATTGGGGTCAATTATTAATAATAGGACGCCGCACTTATATGGAGGAAATGGATCTCGGTCCATGAAATACATAAACAAGCTGGGACCAAAATGTTCCAAAATGGCACTGGATAAGGGCCCCCCAATTCGGAACAAAATAGATATTTTGGGTTTTTGACTCTATCGTATAAATGGTGAGGACAAAGGGTTAGGAGAGGGTTGGAGGGAGGCGATCATAGGTACAAAAACGTCTTATCCGCACTGGTTAGTTCCCGTAGCAGGCAATTTTTCCCTTTAGTGACGCAATGCGCCCAATAACGAACTCTCCTATAACGAAGTGGCCAAATTTCGAACCCTTGGAATTCGCTATTACGATGTTTTACTGTAGAGAAAGGGAGGATCACATTTCACAAATATTTTTGAGAGATGTTTAGCAGTAACATTTCATTGTGCAATCATGCATTGCTGTGGTGTTGCAGCTTTTGGCAATTTTTTATGTTGGTGATGCTGGAGATATATACATACTTAGGGAGCCTTGCTGTTTGCCATCAAGATCAAAATATTGTACACAGGTATATTCAGAAATTATAAAATTCTAAAGAAATTCCTCATACACATTTATAACATTGAATTTAACAGAAGCCAAACGAGCTTATCGGCTTAACCAGCATGAACAAATAGCCTTTTTGTAACACAGATGAAATTTTCAGTATTTCTTATAGTGCTCCTAACAATATAATATTACACAACAGCAGCATTTGTGTTTAATTACCTAGTAGAAGTGACTGGAGCTCCTGTAGTAATCACTAACAATAGACCTTTGAGGAAAATATTTGTTTGTGTCATGATTAGGTAGGCATAAATTAGAGTTTAAAAATTTAATACTGTGATAATCCAGTACAATGAAAATTGTGATAAATGAAAATGTTCACTTTGGCGTCCACTAATTATTGAGTTAACTAGCACACTGAGAATTGGCATTATTTACCAGCTGTTATTTAATACACAAAAGATTAATATTTTTTCAAAATGAAAGATAAATGCATCTATGTATTTTTATGTATTGAGTTTAAAGTTAGCCTCCCATAAGTGAATACAGGTGAAACTAATGAGTGGGAGACAATAATACATGTAGTTGAGAGGTATTACATATCCATCAAGAATTACCTATTTGCAGTTAATCAGAAATGCAAGGAAACATAGAGAACTGAAGGAGACGAAATTGCAATAAATATAATTAGTAATATGCAGAATGCAAGGGAAATTTACATAAATATCTGTGATTATCAAGAGAAAGAAACGTCTGATTGCCCAGAAACTACACCAGAGAAAGAGACAACGGTTATGCCGGAATATCATGATCAACACACTATTATTCATTCTGAAACGAAAAATCTGTAAATCCTGAAGACCATTTGGAACATATACATCCCGGTTCGGTTATCCCACCAGATGCAAAAGTTGAAGAGAGTCTTGCTGAAACAGCACACGACGAGGATGAACTTTCGAAAATCCGGTAGGTAATCCTCAAGGCCTGAAATTTGGAGTTGCCCAAGGCAAAGGAGATGAGTGGCAGGGGGGGTGATGAAAAAGTTCTACTCCAAAAAGAAGCCCACCATGGCCGAGGATGGCAGGATGAGCGAGAGCCTCTCGGGAGACTCGACGGGGCATAAGGAAAAGAGGAAATGTGGAAATGATATGTCAGTGATGCTAACAGGGTCTTCAAAAGAGGCCAAGAGTAGTAGTGTAAAGGGGAGCACGGATAAGGAGTGGCTGGATGGAAGCAATGGTTGGAAATTAGGACGTAGATTGAGAAACTTTGTCTTCTCACTTCTCGGAGAGAAGCGATCATCCAAGCAGTAATTATTCCGAGTCGATGCAAGAGTGAAAAAAATTGAATGTTTGCTCGAATGAAAGTTTAACATGAGATTCTGTCGGACTCCACCAACAACTTGAAAATTTGTATCAAATACTTTTTTAACTGATGTTTTTCTCTGAATAAAAGATGTTTTAAGTGTGTAATTAAAGTTTTTCCTTTCAGTTAAAATACAGAATTCTATAAATTTCTAGAATATGTAATTAGGATCTATTTTTTCACTTAGCATACCTCAAAAAAAAACAAGTAAGATATTTTCTCAAATGTGAGGTCACTGAAAGGTGAAATGTTTTAAAGATTATTATGAAAGAATTTCATAACAAATTATATCCATTTTAAATAAATTCTCAACATTTTTGTAATACAATTTTGGTTCCAAAACACAAATTAATATTTTGTCCACATATTTTAAGAAAGTTAATTTTTTGAATGATCAAAGCAATGGATTTTGAACACATCATGGAAAACTGATTTATTTCTTATGGTAAAAACACAGATAAAGATAATTTGTCAGTCATTAACATTTTCTAATTACTTACACATACTATTTTTTAATTAAGCTGAATTATCAAGTGTTTTCTGTAAGAGTTCTAGCTACTTTGCTATTTGATGAAAATACATAAACAATATTCGTATACAAAAATCTATATTAGATGGGTTTTTTCCTCTTAATTAGGAATTTTTACATATATATTATAATAATAAAGAGGAATTGTTCATTCGAAACAAATGCTTCTTAATGAGCTTACGGAGTTGATATCAGTATAAAGTGACAGAGTTTCACTGATTTTGTCAAAAGTTGCATTTGTTTTTTGGGGCTTGTTGTAAAACCATTAAAATTTATCTACCTCAAAATATACTCTGAATGATTACAATTCTTAAATTGATTGGTCATATATCCCATGGTTAAGGAGTTTCCTAATATGTACCAGGTTTTCCTTGATTTATAGGAAATAATGAAATCAATATTTTGCAGTCAGACGAGTGATCAGAGTATATGCCTTCTATCCCATGTCATGAATGTTGTGTTTGCTTAAAACTAATTTTTTTCTGAATGGCTGGTGTCAGCAGGGTGTGAAACCATAAACATGAACCAAAACCAACTAACAGGTAGACCCAAGAATGATTGTAAAAAGGAAATGAAATAACTATTTCATGTAAATTAACCTTTACACATACCTTAAATAAAGTATAATTGACCTTTTACATACTTTAAATAAATGAGGTTACAACAGTACTTAAAAAAGATTTGGCAGTATTGACTGATACCTGCTTTTGCCTGACCTTAATAAATATCCTAATGATTTAAACAGTTCTTAATCCAAGATCTTACACATAAACTGACTTGTTATAGAGAAACTAAAGAACCCAATAAAAAGAGCCCCAAACACCCTCTTCTTGGCATTGGGAAACAATAAGGCAGCAAAGATCAGCAGCATCCCAGAATCTGGCAGCACATAATTAAATAGTGGTCCTAATAGGTTGTACTCATCCTCCCCCAGGCTTGGAAACAGCTTCCACTTTAGTTTGTATTCATTCATCCTCTGGCAGTAGCCTGTTATGGAGAGATAAAAATTATCAACATTTTTAGCTATGGTTATTGACCTGAAACATATTTTTAAGACTTAAGAATAAAATAGTGATCTTGAATACTACATCTGCAGAAGTTTGATTGAGATATTGCTGGGAAAATAATTACAAGAACTTTTAGACAGACACTGTATATGACACTCTTAATTTATGTATGTTTTATTTACCTGGATTGAATGGAAGAAGTGGGTCATGTCGTATCAGATTTTGTTTTTTATCTGATAATCTTTATCTCTAGTTTCAAGGCACATTGCTCATTCCAGTAATTTGGATCATAGTGCAAATCACAGAAGTTAAAAAGTACCCTGGTATCCTGTAAATATAAAAAAAGGTCTCAAAATTTTGGAAGTTAGCCTTACAACTTTATTGTAATCAATAGAACTTTAGTGACATGGAAGTAAACATAAGTTGCTAAGATGTAATGCCAAAAATATCATTACTTGGTGAGTTAAATCCTTCCTTATTATTAAGTTCCAAGAATATCTTCCCAGAGATTTCTTGAATCTTTTTGGTTCCTTCATAATTAGTTTTAGTTTATATTCTCGCCCTAATTGCTACTTTTCAACCTCTTTTTTCCTTTAATCTTAACATTTTCTTTACTCTTTTTATGGACAGTTTCTGTTTCGTATTGTAGTAGTATTTATATTTACAGGGTGCTTCGACTGCTATGGTCATTTTGTACCTCTCGATGTATTAGAAAAAACCCAATCTGAACAAACACAACACCCAATTATTCTCAGCTACCTCTCTCCCACTCCCCATCTTCCTCCCACTCCCTCTCTCCCCCTCCCTCTCTCTCCACCTTCCTTTCTCGACCTCCCCACTCTCCATCTTCCTCCCACTCCATCTCTCCCCCTCTCTCTCTCCCCCTCTCTCTCT
>WURS02073346.1:0-10375 GCA_011762765.2 Rhinocypha anisoptera | reverse complement strand
GAGGGGGGAGTGGGACGGCGGGTAGTGGGGGGAGGGAGAGAAGGTTAGGATCGAGATACTGTGGAGGGGGGTGAGGGGGGGAGAAAGAGAAAGAGGGAGAAATGACGGAGGAAGTGAGACATAGAAGACAAGCGAACGTCGGTAATTCATACCCCTTCTCCCCCCTCGCGGATCACGTCTGAGTGGGGCGGGAAGGGGGATATGGCGGTCGGATCCGTGTGCTGGGAGGGAGGACGGGGTGAAAGAGGTCGCTCAGGGGAATTGTGAGGCCGAGGGGGTGGAGAGAGATGATGGGGGGAGAAAGGGATGGGGAGGCGGAGCCCACCGATGGCACGCCATGATCTCCCTCATCTCTTTATTTTCACTCAGGCGAGGTCTATTGTCCATCTCCCTCGTCATGAAGTTTTATATGCTGTCTTCCCGTTTTTATATTTGCCCACGGGTCGACTTTTGGATTGTCGACCGCGTCTCTCTTGTGGGGAGGGGCGGAGTGTAGTTAGGATGCTAACCCCAACGACCGCTGTGGGAAAGGCACGCCCTGTGGCCTCACTTTTCATAGCGCCTTGCACTTCGGCTTCTCCTATTCCCTCCCCCATCAACCCCACGTCGTCTCCCCCTAACATCGATTTTTTTTTCGCTTCCTCTCCTTCTCCCGGTCTTTCGAGACTTGTAACCGGCGTCGGAAAAAAAATATTGAGAAACAATATCCCAACGAAGGGTCGTTAAATTCATAGGCGAAACAGTCCATGTAATAGCTCAAGCTAAAGGCTTTTAATAGGAGTAAGCTCAAGGTTCCCTTATTTCTTTGCTCGCCTTCCCCACCCACAGTGAATTCAGTGCTGGCGGAAAAAAAGTCGTGGACTCGCGGGAAAATGGAATCACGAGTCCTCTTTTTTGCCAATCAATCTGCGTTACGAGCATGGATGGGGCTGCATGACCGAAGCCTTGCTTTATTCTAAAGCCAGCCTTATAGACATGTACTTACTCGTGCCTGGTTGCCGGAAAAGTTCTTGCGGCAACATTTCGAAATATATGACATTCACGGCTAGATGTTTTTTGTCCCTGTCTACTAAGCAAGTTGTTATTATTCGTGAGAAAGAGGAAGGGTTTTAGTGTCCATGATTTTAAACTTCAACTGTAATGATATGGTTCAATCTTCCAACATTTGCAAAGTGATTACTGCTTTATTAGAGTATATATTTATAAAATATACCGCTTATAGTGAGTACATCAATCTTAAATATTTGGAAGTTGAGTGGGGTGGGCATCTGTGAGGGGATTCAATTCCCCCTTTTGAGGAATATGCTTTAGACCTTTCCGTGATAATATATGTTTATAGGTACGCTCGTATTAAGCGTTGTTATGTGACATGAAATTTTAAAAATATAAGTTTTAATAAGGGTTCTGCAGAAATAATGATCTAGAGGGCAGGAGTGTGTCCATATGTTTGCTTTTCAACTGCAAGCGGTGTAATTTAGCTTGAAAAAATGGTAATATTCGTATTGTAGAAAAAGGAAATGTACGTTCGTAAAATCAAAAATTACCTGATAAACGAAGAAAACTAAATGAAAATTGTATTTGGAATGACGGTATTTTTAGGGAAATAAACTGAAATGTATCGTGAAAGACAGTCATCTTCAGCAAATCCTCACCTCTAATTAAAATGTGCACATGGTTTAGTGTAGAATTCTCCAATCGTCGGTATAATATTACATTACACCATTATTAGAAAAACACGAAGCATTCGAAAAATGCAGACTTCCAACAGTTCCATCGGTAATCATTTATCTAATTTAAATTCAACAGTGTTATAATGATATTTACTAATTGATCTCCGTTTATCACCCAAAAACTAGTCGATGACGCACCCAGGGAAGTCGCTGACCTTCCCAAATGTTTGAATTCGCCGCTTGGCATTCATGGAAGCACGTCTTTTATTCTGAGTGCTCCCTCCCGTATATTTCCTTGCGTCTTGACATATCTCTGTCCACCTCGGGAAAAATCACCTCTGGAGGCTTCAAACCGGCACGAGGAGGATATGTAAGTACGAGTGATCCCCGATGTGTGGCGTCTTCCTAAGACCACGCGCGCGTGTATGTGTGTGTGGGTGGAGGGTGGGAGATATTTCCTTTCTTCCACTCCTCCTTTCGCGGGAAACAAGTCGGTACAGGCGCCCGACGAAACGAGGCCCGCGAGCATTCGCTCTCTGGATTCCATCGCCATCTTCCGTCACGGGCACTGGGGAAGGTGCGGGCAAGGGAGGAGGGTGGTTGGGGGGGGGGGGGGAAGGGGGTAGGTGCGGGGGGTATCTTGTCAGGGGTCACGGGGTGAGCGTTTGGGAGCGAGGAGGCGAGGAAAGATGAGGAGCGTTCATGGTCTGGTTGTGACGGGGACGGTTTGTCTTTCTTCCACCTATATTTGTATACACTCTCTAGGCATGTGAGGGCGGACGGGTTTGGAAGGAGTCCGTCTGCGCAGTTTGAAAAAATAAAATAAACATGAAGAGCGCGCACGTTGTGGAACCAAAGCAAATCCCCGGGCAAGTGCTTACTTCTATGACTGGTTGTGCTGTATTTTATGCATATATGCGGAAAGATTTATATGCGGAAGGCATTCCGGAAGGATGTGACGACGTGCTGAAGGTAGACAAATGGAACCCATGGAGGAAATTTCGCACCTACAATCCCTAGTTGTGAGATTCCTGTGCAACTCCTATTGCATTCAGGGTTTCAAGTTTTGCTTTAAATGGATATAATTTTTTTTGTTGCCGTTCGGTATAAACGGATTTTTCTCTTTCATGATGCTTATGCGTAGCCTTTCACCTATAGAGCAAGTGCAGGAACCTATGATAAGGTGGTCACTAGATGGTTTCATGACTGACATGGGGATTGCTTACATGATTGAACATTATTCATTATTTGTATGGTTGCATGTTTACATTTATATCATGTTGTTGAGAATTAATTGTTTCAACTCGGGACGTTTTTAGAAAGATGCGACAAATATCTTGATGCATCTTTTCTGGAAAATTGAAAGAAAACAGTGGTAAAATGTCCGAACCTATTAACCCAAATTGTTTTATTGGAATTTTTTCTATATTCACATTGTACCTAACCGTTCACCTGACAGCTCCTGCCTCCACATTCTTCATTTCTCAATTCGCATTGCGAGGACAGCAAAAACTTTTACTCTGCACGAAACCTCAAGACTTCTAGATATCATGACATCAAAATATATAATTGACTTGACAAGTTGTAATATCCTAAAGTAATTATTTCGAACAAGGTATTTTAGTAACATTCTTTCTCCTCTCTTATTGTTAGTTGTTGCAGCCTTCTTTTTGTCATAGGGATTTCTCACGCGCACTCAACATAAGCACACTAAGTCGCTGTACGTAGAATACCCGGACACAAATAATGTAAAAGAAAGGAATAAATAAATAAGTGGGATGCCTTCAACATTTGGTGTTTCCAAGTATATTATGGGAGACATATTTGAAGTAAAAATTACAAACTAAGAATCGTTTTCAGGAGTGAGAGAGGAAAGATTATAACACCACAGTAAAAACTTTAGTCGTTATATATTGAGACAAATTGTAGTAAAAACTTGATAGAGGGAAGTTTTGAGGGGATAAAAGATAGAAATATAGTATGCAAAGACTACCTATTGCATTTGGCAAGGAAGGATGCGGAAAGAACATCTCATGAAGGAATTAAAAGAAAGACTGTGAAAGGAGGAGAATGGAGATATTTAAATAAACCTAATTATCGCCGACTTCATGAACATTGGAAAATTGTGTTTGGATTGGAAAACGTCGCACTTTTCCATCATTATATTAACCTGCTATGACCTATTTTTTATCTTAGCTCAGCGTGATCTGCCACGTTACCACTCTTTACTATAAAAATCCTCTTAACTTCAAGAACGGGAGGTAGATCACAATTTTCAAAGATTTTTGCATTCAAATTCAAAGTAACGACTGAATTATCCCAATTGCCTAGTCATTTAGGCCTATTTAATGCACACGGTGTATGGTATTCCTTAAGCGACCACTATGTGGTAATGATAATCCAAGCGTATCCAATTTGATCCAATGTAAATTTTAGAGAAGAAGCTGGATCGGAAAATGATCGTTTTTCCTTCCGACGTAATTGACAAGTAACCAAGGGATCGGTGGGATCATATATTTTATTGCGTCTTTTTTATTGTGTGGATACGAGATAGGCCTTATTGGCACTTCGAATTCTTTCAACACTTACCAGTTAATGAAAATAAACGGATGCTTTTGAAGTATCGAGATGTTGAATACATTATTCTCCTGGTTAACCCAGTCAATTTTTTTTTCAAAATTTACCTACGAGAACATGAAGCTTAGTTAACTACAATATTTTATTTTTGCAGGAAAGCATAATCTTACTATTATACTTTGACATACTTACCTTAATAACGGTATGTAGGATGTTTTTTCTAATGAAATCACTTTGAGTTGGATGGGATGGAGGCGGATGTATACGTCCCATGCCCTCCCTTCCTTCCCAGCAACCTCTGTTCCTCCTCGGTTCTGCTATTCGGCATAGAGGATATTATTTCCTTTTTAGGAGGATCATTTAGATGAGGAAGTCCCAGGAGGGCAGGCGAGACGAAAGCCAACAACAGTTTGACGTCCTTTCAACTTTTCCACTTCTCAATTTCTCCACTGAAGTTAACTGCGATCTCGAGATAGAGGGTGCTGTCGCATCCTGAAAATTGGATTCGTTCCTTTTCGCCTATCGTCGCTTGCTCCGCACTTCCTGAGGTGGGAATTTATAATTAAACCACTAGTGTATTTGGTCTCGGGTACTCGGCATGTGTCTCTGGGACGAATCCCTAAAAACGAATGTCGAAAAATGCAAACGTCATATTCGGCGTAATTTTATTAACTAACCGAGACCCTTTGGAGTGATCATCGACATGAAATCTTCAAAACTGGGTTTGTGTTCACGTTAAGCCCGTTACACACGACGCCATTTCTTGAACCAGAAATGGTACAAGAAAATGCCCACCATGTTTTTCTTCGTGTGTCATAGCGAATTCCCTGCCATCTGGAGGTGGCACCAGTAGTTTCCTGCCAGTTGCACAGGATAGAGCGTATTCTATTTCAGCTTTTTTTATTGTACCAGTTGTGAGAGTTTATGTGAGATTCGGCGACTAAAAACATCATTCAACGTTATTATTCTGTTTTATTTCCATTTAAAACGAACTTCATTATTTTTATCGCTTATGTTGATGCATAATTAACATATTTTAGTTATCACCAATAATGAGTAAAACGTACTATGGAATTAAAAGTAATGGTCCGTGCGAATCTCAACTACTTATGAACAGCATTTAGTTAGTATTCTCTTTAATTTCGGTTTAAAATGTATTTCATTATTTTTATCGTATATTTTTTATGTATAATTAACATATTTCAGTTAAAGCTAATAATGAGATAGTGTGTAACACGTGTTGAAGAATTTTTATTCGAGTACCGTGCGAATCTCGATCACGTGAAAAGAGCATTTATGTTAGTTTTCTTTTTAATTTCCGTTTAAAACGTACTTCATTATTTTGATCGTGTATGTTGATATGTCCGCCATTTTAATGCAATCTATGGCACCGGCCTCTGGTAGCGTGTGTACAAACTTCATGTAATTAGTTGCGCCAAGAATGGTTCTACAAAATCCAGGCAATTTCCAGTACCATTTCTGGCCCAAGAAATGGCGTCGTGTGTAACGGGCTTAAGGGTCATTGGAACACACAAACCATTCCACTACGTCAAGGTCGTTGTCCATGGGGAGGGGCATTACATATGCATTACACGAAATATTATCATAAAAATTATCATAGCAAACGAATTCCAATATTGTGTTTCTGGAAGAACCTAAATCAATACACTACACTATAGTAAATTAGTTCTCTAACTAATTCCACATAAGAAAGTTATTGACCACCCGCGTTTCGACTTATCCAATTATCTGCGGGACTTAAAGATGACTGGATAAGTCTAAACCAGGGTCGCCTAATGATTATTTTATATGTATGCAATTACCGCGCGAATGTATTTCATAATTTTTGCTTCAATGATGTCACGTCTGAATCCATAAATTACACTCTTCACTTTGCTCATTATTAATTTGAAACCAGGCGACGGTTATCAAATTATATCACAAAATGTCCATTATGTTCCAATGTCAAGGAGATATTCGGCAGTAGATATTTAATCGGGAGAATCCGCGAGTCAGACTTTGAGGTCTTAATTAGCAATTGTCCTCCTGCCTTAATGAGCACAAGAAAGTGTCGGAAGTTAGAAATCCTCAAAGTCCAAGTTTGGCGAAGTCGTTCCGTTCCTCATCGCCCACGCACAAAGAGCATTGAATATTCAAGCTCATGTCTGGTTACCATGAAATTTTAAAGGCGTTAATGATAGCCTAGAGCGTTATACATTCCTGTGCCACACGACTCTCACCCTCGTGCCGTAAGTAGTCTTCCGAGGTTTATATTTCCTTTTTTCTAATTTTATATCCTCACCATTACATAAATCACCTCCGCTGGATCTCACGTATTAATGCTGAAATGTCCGAAACGGCTGAAAAAAAATCCCTCCCCGGAGACCATGTCTGCGCTTAATCCCTGAGGATCAACAAAAACCTTATGGCTTTGTTACCACTTTCCCTCCTCCCCGACCCCCCAATTTCATCTTTAAAGGGGTATCTTTTCCTCTTCCTCCCTCATCCTTCCAAAAACACTTTGGCTACCTTATCCCTTGCCCTGCATATTTCCTCCTCCGCAATCAACACACATTAGTTCGAGGCTATTAGGTACCTACTTTACAATCCGCCATGCATCTCTTTTCCTGGGTTTAAAAGAAAACACTGTCCCCTCTCCGGGAAACCTTTTCCAAGCACGCCTGTTTCTCCTTTTGTTTCTCCTTGCCTCCTTCGCCAAAGTCCCACCGCGTCTATTCAATCCTTAGCGGGTTCTTCCGTCGTTCGCATAGCCCTTTGGGCCGAAAAAACAAACGCGACCCTGACTTCTGTATTTTCTCAGCGTAAATTGCAATCCGGACCGAACCAGGCTCGCCAACCAAAAATAAAACGCGTGCTCTCCTCCGCCCCGTCAACGTGTCCATCCCCCTTTTTTTTTGAACCCTCTTTTGCAACTACTCGCCTGCCTTCCCCATCGGCAGAGAGCTTCGTCGGGAGTAAAATATTTAAGAAAAAGCCCGAGCTAAGTGGAGCGTTTAATTTTTTTCCCGCCGGATTTTTTTTTTTTACCCTTCATTTTCAACCAGAATTTTTTTTCCTTCTGCTGCATTTTTTTGCAACAGTTTTTTTGTTTTTTTTGCGTGCCTTCGCGTCGGATGACGCGGCTTTGGTGTTGATTTAGGTCCCGACGTCATTTATTATTTATTTTCCATCCCTCGCGAACCCGCCCACGCTCTCTTTCGTCGCTTCTCTCCCTCCTTTCTTTCAGGTCCCGTCTCTATCCAACTTTCTCCGCTCTCGCTTCGTCCCTTGGGCTCGATCAACACTCCCGAAAACAATTTACCTTAAAAAGACCGACTACCCGCACCCAACGCTACTTTTTTATTTTTATTCGTCTTTGCCTGTGCTAGAGTGCAACACTAGTCCTTTATTTTAATAATCATCTCGAAAAGATGTGGTATTCCGTTTAAATCTGATCATCACATTGTTATTTACAGTACACAGATCCAGTCGCGCTCGACCGTTAGTTTGAGGGAAATTCTTCCTGGCAAACTGACAGTATCGTCGCGGTGATCTCTTTAACGAAATTGTAAATTTATAAAGTGTTAGGGTTAAATATTATTTAAATTCTGGATCCCATTATTTCATGGATCACTGTAGCGAATGTAAATGTTCCAGTTTGCCACTAAACGAATTAACATTAAATAAAATTGGGTAGAGGAATTTTCGAAATTCATTCTTTTTCGAATTAATATATTTAGACTCCAACGGTTACAAACGAATTAATGTTGCAGGTAACAAATATTCGCTGCAATCACCTGGTGTGCAACATTCGATGTAAGATATTGAATTTTATGCTCTATATTTTATCATTGATTCCATCAAGTATTATGTTGAATTTATGATATTGCCTAGTCGACTAAGATCTGTTTCAATTCAGATGCTACCGTTTAAATGTTTTACAGTAAGTTAAGTGTGTACTGTATCATTTCTGAACTTTACCGTTTTACAACTAAAATGAAATTCCACGGGTACGTTAAATCTAAGATAATTTTACGAGGCGATAATTCTCTTTTCTAAAAAAATGGCTTAATTTATTTCAGTCTCGTTAACGTTTTTTGGTCGAACTTTAAGACTAGAGTATCACTAGGATCCTTATTAAGTAATTCCATTAGTAAAATGAGATTGTGTCAAGTAAGTCAATATTTTTATTGGTTCTTTATGAGCCACGTTTGTAGTCAATGCCTGTGGTGTGATGAACTCAATGTTTGTGTTGGGAACTGACTGTGATCCTTGGCCATTAATTATAAAAAAATATTAGAGCACGACAAATAGAGTGCATTTAGTTCCAAAATTTCAACGCAGGTGAAGTAACACTTCGAGTTTATCTTTTTCAGCAAGCATATCGGTTTTTTTGTGCGAGAGATCACTATCCTATGGTGGAAGAGAATGTTTCTGCCTTCATGCGAAGGTGAATTTTTTCCGTTTTAATAAAGAGTTGCTCAAATTTTTTACTCTAGTTCTGTGTAAGATGAAATCTTTCCCCAGGTTTTTTCATATTGCTACTGGATTCCTATCAACGGTTTCGTTAACCGCGGGGTTTTTCACGATCGTTACACCCTTCGGACGATGAGGGATATTTCAGTGAAGAATGCAGAGGCCTAGTGGGAGACTCCGGTCATTTTTGTCTCTATCGCCAATCCTCCACGTCCGTTTTGATGCGATCGCTTGGAATGCCTGTTTATTTTCCTGCTTTCTTTTAGTTTTATTTTCCTATGTTACTGGAACTGTGTTTCTTACTGGCCCTTCTCAGTCCTTCCCTATCGCCTGCCTTACATTATTCCTCATTGGCCCCGTATTGGACGAGGGCGGATTTTCCCTTTCGTCTCGTCTTCGCCTTTCGGCCGATCCCTTCCTCTCTCTCACATGCGCACACACTTGTCCCGTTTCTCTCTCTCTTCCACCCCTTCGCTCCATTGAGCCTTTCGAGAAAGGAGCACACTACAGGCCTCTCCGAGGACTCTCTATCTCTCGCCTCCTCGTGTATCTCCGGTGATTTCCATCACCTTTTGTTTGTTGTAGAGGAAAAGGATCGGCGTGTGTTTGTGAAAAGTGGGTGGACTGAGAGTCTTTATGTGCCCCGACTCTATTGCCCTTTTTTTCCTTTCACCCCTCCTCCACCTTCTTCGCCCCGATTATTTCTATCCTCCTCCCTCTCTATCCCTCTCACACTCGTTCTGCCTGCTTTCCTCGGGATTTACCTTTCCCTCACCTGTCCATCCCCTTAGGCTCAACCTTTTTATATACTCACACACACACACACACACATCAGCTGGGTGGTGTATTATACTTCTCAAAAAATACTCTCTTCACCAAAGACTTCTCGCTCTGAGTGTGCTAGGTAGTGTTTCTATTAACTTGCCAGAGTTTTGGAGAAGCGTGATTTTTTTGGCATCCAAGTACTGTAAAACATTAACTGCATTATAATTTTCAGTTAAAGAAAGAACAGTGAAAGTGCAGTCCAAGAAGTACCTGAAACTGCACAATAAATTTATTATGCAGATTTCAGGAAGAATACTTGAGCGAAGAAGTCAAATATATATTACGAGACCCGACGTACTACTGTAGATCAGATCACAAACATAAACTCAGAGAGATAGACCATCGAACAGATAGATATTAAATGTCATTTTTTCCACGCACAATTAGAGAACAAAATAAATATGACCACAAGCTCTGAGAGAGTAGTTAGGCTAGCTAGTTTATTATACGTATATTACTATCTTGCATTTTTAAAATTGAATATTAATTGATTTTGTTCTCGCTGATATGAATTTTATTTTATCATTGAAATAGTGGCATGCAAGTAGTTTCTCTACATGTGTATTATTTCAATTGTGTGCATGTGGGAATGCATGCCTGGTGATGGCTCACCTACCATCCTGCCACACACCCCCCTTGCGGCGGTTTTCAGGGTATTTCGTAGACGTAGACGAATAGATACCGGTAAAGGATGTTCGGGTTTTCCTCCGGGTAGCACTCTTGAATTTCTGCCGACGTTTCGATGGCCGATTCTTCCATCATCTTCATGGTTTGGATGTCGCTTCGGGTTGTCCCCCCGCCAGTGCGCCCGAGCGAGCCCCCGTAGG
>WURS02073345.1:0-24625 GCA_011762765.2 Rhinocypha anisoptera | reverse complement strand
GATGAGTGGAGCGCGCAATCTACAGTCAACATACTTAGCTAATCAAGTCCATTTGAAGCAATGTTTTGACCGCTCTACCTCCATCTCTCTCTCTCCCTCTCAGAGGGTCTATAAGAGATGATGATGATGGCTTGCACCCGGAGTCACTTAAAACTTTGTTTTACTTGCTTCCACTACTCTGAATAATTCAACACTCTCAGCACTAACTTGGCCTATAGAGAAATCACTAAAACGCCTCACAGTCTTGCTACATCAGATTCTAGAATAAAATTTGGCAAGGCAACATTTGGAAATTCTGAGAATATCTCCTTCTCATTTAGGTGAAGATTGATTTAGACGGAGAGTCGATTTTGAGCTGTGAGATTCCCGGACAACAAGCCAGATTGCGCCACGGCATTTTTAGTCGATGTGAGCTGGAAGAGTGGAAATAAATTCTGTCTCCATTGGGTTCTCGTCTTTCTGTTGTTCATTTCGCTTTAAAGTCAGTCAAGTGTAGAGATAGAAAAGATGACTACGTGATCACTTATTGGGCCTTCTGAGGCCAGATAGGGAATTGGGCCAACAGTGCGCCACCGATCGGATCACGGATTCGATATTGCACAAACTAGTGTGATCACTGATCAGCTCCCAATGCCCATTTGGATCGGATCGTTCGGACCGAGCGACTTCAATCGGCTCATAAATTTTTGATTCGATATCAGCTCACAGTAAAGAAAGAGAGTTGGCAAGGGCCAGGAAGAAGGGAGGTCAATCGCGGCGCAATGGCGTCATTGGAAGCAGGAGCAAATTGTCTGCCTGGAATATTAACTCATCGATCGCGAAGCAGTGCTGTGCTGTGTGATGCACCACCGGGAAGACCCAGGCCATACAATCAATGCAAACGGTTTTCAATTTTCCATTTTGCGGTTTGTCCGTGTGAGCAATGCCGCCCGAGTTACGCGTTGCAATCGCAAACCGATAAACACGGAAAGACAGCAGTCAAGCGAAAATACTTTGCGTGCCAGCCAATTTAGACACCGACGATTGATACATTCAGTGTGACTCTGGGGTAAAACTTTAAATCAAACACTAAACAGACATCGATAAGTCAATACATATTGCTCTAGTAAGTCAACCTGGATTGAGCAGAGAGGAGAGAGTTTGATATGTCACCCTAGATTTAGTATCACGCTCTGGTGCACCCTTTGCTTACTCACTCCTTCCGCCACCAGTCGGTCTCTGCTCAATTGCACCACGGCACACGTTGGTCCAACAGTCAAGGGGACAGTTGCAGCAGCAAGTTTTGTTTGACAAACTCATTTCACTGTAAAATTGCCTTTGTTGTTGCCCTTCATTTGCCATCAATTATGCTACAAAATCGACAACAGCATCCTTTGAATTCACTAAAGTTCATAACCCCCAGTTTTAAACTATAAATCTATTTATAATTCATCCATTGATTGTCTGTTTAGTTTACTTGACAACTCGTTACGGTAGGTTATTTTGCGATTTTATCATGGGTAATGTTTAACAATGAAAGAAAGTAACTCGAGCGTTTGTCGCTAGATGGCAACAAAACTGTATAAAATGAAGTTAGGATAAATAATTTAAAAAGGTTAAAATTTTCTTTTATTTTATAATTATAACATTAATTTATTTTTAAAAAATGTTTTAAAGTAATATAAACTAAAATTTTAATTTAAAATTGCTAGAGAGTAGTAATATATTAATTACTTTTGCTGTGTTCAATTATTATGCTTAAATAAACCTTATGCTATGTTTGCTCGGATTAAGATAGGTTTAAAAGCACACAAGGAATGTACACATCAGAATCCACACAATGACGAGAATCTAGAAAACAAACAAAAAACGAGCTTACGAGAGGTACAATTAGCTTGTCCAATAGCTCGGACAGTAGCTCGGAAATGGCACTAATCCGGCGATTCGGGCAGATTGCAATCATGGTGCTTCTCTCACACACTCCACACTGTTCACAAGCTGCAGTGTAGGGTGTCCACAGTATGGAGACAATCAACAATTGCTTGAGTTGGCGTGATGAGCCATCAGGCTAATGGAGAAATTAGTGGCACACACTCGCAGTAGTGAGCTAGCTAGGGCTACTCCAATGGACAGGATGTACGCCAAAGGGACAAGTGCGTCGTTTCGATCTGGCCAACTGCGCTCACCACTCGGCGACAAGCAAGAGGCATCGACGCAATAAAAATTTGCATATTTTTCTGATTTACATCGCTTTCTCCTTGGCCGAAGTGCGCTACACCCCAAATCCGTTTGATCAGAGCCATCCTCGTCTCGACTCGTGGTAATGAGATGTAATTCGTAAATCGTAAATTCTCTCCCGCACGTCTCTTTGTCTTTGGTTACGGCAGATTCGCGCGTTCAAGTCCAAATTCGGCCAAATGTCTATGAAGGTGCGTGTGCTTGGAATAATCATCGGACCAGTGATGTCATTCCACTGTGTGTGCGCTGCCCATTGCACTCGAGGCTTTCATTAGGTAATGACAATCTATGCAGATCTAATTTAAATTTATCGCCTTTAGAATAGCATGGCGAGGATTGGCCTAGTGGCACTCGGGCTGACTGGCCATTCTCATTTGAATACACTCTCTTACTACGCGATACTCGATTCTGTGCGCGGCACTACCTGCCAATTAGCCTCGATGAGTTATGGTCGTGCCTCGAGCGCATCCGTCGCCTCAGTGTCCAACATTCCGTCTTTAATCAGACTCGGTGAACTACTCGACTAGAGACATCTCGCAACTACCAAAAACGACGACCAACTGCATCAACTCAAATGGTACCAAAATTCGTTGAATTTATGTAAAACAAGTAAAATTTGCATTTGCCGCCAATAATTTTACAAATATGTATTCAAAGATATAAAGTTTGCAAATGCGACGGAAGTAAGAGTATAATTTTAATAATAGAATGTCAATCGAGGGGTAGTGGGTCGGTAGGAACAACGAATGCAACTCAATCTCGGATCGAGTTTAATTTGAGCTTGTCAACTGTGCCAGGCGAGAGTGTGGTAGAAGAACCAACTCCCTCCCTGAATGATCGCAGTGTTGAGTTACACAGTGATGAGAACAGAGGGTGGCAGAGAGTGGTCCAACTCGGTCGGTAGGGCTACTAATGAAATTCGAATAGCGTCACTGGTTGTAGTCGATGTCAAACTGGGCGCATGCAAATGGCGCTAGTGCTCGAGCTGCTCGGCCCAATGACTTGCAATGACTGTCTCTAATTGTCAATTGTCATCACCGGCTCAGTGACTGCTGCGAGTTGATTGACTCGGCTTATCTAAACTGCCCACCCCTCCTCTCTCTCTCTCTCTCTTTCTTTCCTGGGGTGACCCTTCATCGTTATTCCATTCCAGTCGCACTAGAATGACGCGCAAGGCAAGACATTGTCTTTGGCGCACTGTTGGAGTCAATGTTGGCCTCTCGGCGCGCTGAGAGAGTCTTGTCTGAGTTGTACCCCGTCACCATTGTGATGTTAATATCTCCTAAATGACCCATCAGCAACTGGAACAATTCTGACCATCGATCAGTGGCCGCACGGTGTCGTCCAGTCATTCGGGTCCACTTTGGTATTAGTCATTGTCAATGCTGATGCCCACCATCATCGGTCATCGAGAACCTCTCTCGTTCACTAGCCATCACCAAATTGCGCAGATTAGTTTTCTGGAATCTGAGATTGGCAACCCTGAAAAGTGACGATCAATCGACATCCACTGAGAGCGGAGCCTTTGTCTTGCTAATGAAGATCGATTGTGAAGCGTACTCGCGAGCTTGTCTATTAGGAGATAGAGCTCATCAATAACAAGTCAGACCACAATGGCATCCATTGCCAGCCCAGTGACACCAAGCTAGGCTTGAACAAATAAACGACCCAAAGGTTAAGCACACACTTGGTGGTCACGTTGGGCATAGTGCTCGCATGTAAAGCGAGTTAAGCAAGCAAGCAGCACCCGAGCAGCATCATTTAAGACCCGACCCCGGTCAAATGCCAGGCAAGCTGTGGTGTCTAATTGCAATTAGATTAGTTTTAAATGAGACTCATTAAACCGAGTAGAGCAGCTTGAGTGCAGAATTCCAGGGTGAATTTGTCCGCAGTTCGCGATAGCACTAACACAAGTAAAACTAAGTCGCGTGCACAGCAAGCATTGAAGCAAGCTTCGAGGTAGGAGGCCAGCTGGCAATTGGCATCCATTCCAATCGTCATCGTTTATCATCGTTGGTAAGTCTGGCGGGTCCCAGTGACGCAACTGTTTCAGTGCACCAGTGTCTTGGTCACCTCGGCTCTTTTTCTGCGACACTAGTCTGTTGCGCTCTCTCACGACACCGCCCCTCGGTCCTTGCCATCGTTTGTGGCTGGCTCAACCTGCAATTATTATAATGGACACCAATTAGATGGACGATCTTGGCTAGTGCTAGAGCAGTCAGCCGGCTAGGGCAGATCTGTTTATGATTCGACCGATCATCAGAGGGACGATCGCGCGCGAGCCAGCGATTGCCACTGCTTGCCTCAGCCGACAATGACGATGACCTGGCGTTGGCTGCAGCGGTGATGGCGCTAGAGGTAGCACCAGGTCGAATCTCCACCTCGCTCAGCCGACCCTCCATTCATCTCTTTGTGCTACCCTCTTGGCGGGACTATAATTACCAACTGCTAATAGTGCGCTAAAGAGACGTACCGCCAGACAGTGACGCTATGGATGTCCGCGGTGGCCTCACCGACCACACTCCACACTGTCGGTGACACAACACGTGTCACTGCCCAACATTGATTGTTCCGCCATGCTCGTAACTTGGGCACATTTTACGAGACAACCTGTTCCAGTGTGACTAACAACCACTGCGGTTCACCGATTGATGACAGTTTACTACAGCACCACGTTCATGTCAACACCAACCACCAAGCCACTGTCAGTGGTTGTCAACAGATGCCGCACGCACAGAGAATCAAATCAATCAAGTACTAATTACAATGTGTTAATTTCCAGAAGGTCAACAGTTGGCTCAAATCGATCAACTCCGCGTGGGAGAGAGAAATGGGAGGATAGAGAGAGAGAGAGAGAGAGAGAGAGAGAGAGAAACTTGTGGCCCTGATACTAGCGGTAGGAAAGAGGAAGACGATCGATCGATTGATCGAACCACCAGATGCAAGCAGTGACTGTTCACACCAGTCTAACTTATCACCTGGGCAACTTGAAAAATCATATCTTAATGTTTCCTGAAGAACAACAAGAAGCGCTGCGAGTGAGCGAGCATGCAAGTAGCGCAATGAAGATAGCCACTATCGGGTTTCGTGTCTGGCCACTGGGTTCAGCACGGACGATCAGAGCCACTTGCGCGGTGTGGGCAAGCAAGCGGCAATGTTATAGCTGGGTAATTCTGTGTCTGTGTGAGAGCGCGGACGCATCAATCAGCGCAATTGGTCGCGCGCACCACGCCACTGACCACTCGTGTCGGTGGCACTGTCACTCTAATGAAGATATTAGAGAGCCACCGATTAGATAAGTTGACCTTTGACAAGCAAAGGATTAGCGTTCGCGGGCCTCTTCTCACTGATGATTTCAAGGATGGAACCTGTCAATTGCACAAGATCGCCTCCTCACACGCTACCCCTCTCCACGAGTTTGTAGATAAGATTCAAATTAACCCATCCAGTTGGATGGCATTGTGTGGCCAATAGGGCAATTGAGAGAGCAGGAAATGTCTTCACAGCTCCGCCTCCAACTCGTCCTAGCGCGATGGTGTTATCGTCATCGGTAGTGAAGCGCGTTCACGGCACATAAATGTCATAGCTTGCATCGGTTATTTACGACACGTCGGCGCCACCAACTCTAGTTGGTTGAGCCATGGGCACCTAGCGTGGCCTGCCGTATCACCCACCCAAGCCAACTAACTCATATCGCAATGCCCACGCAACATTAGTGACAAATTCACCGACAGCAACAGTTCTAACAAGGCTTCAACTTTATAGCAGTCAAGCAATAAGAAGCACAAATTAGTGCAATACCTATACCAAACATTGAATTGAATTGCAACACAATGTGTTTGACTTCTCATTTTTGCTATCAAGTAAATCAATACAACCAATGTAATGATTTCTAACTCAACTATTTAAACATCTTTAATAAAATCATACTAATACTAAACAAATGTAGACTATATTACATTTCATTATTTTAAAATTTAAAAACAAGTGAAGCTTCTAATCATCATAGTTCCTGATTCTAGGAGAAAAAAGTAAATTACTGGTAATATGAAACTATGAGAATTACATTTGAAACTAAATTATTGATGATGGTGAGGGTGATGATGATGAAAACGTAACTTTAGTCTCTCGTTGAGTATGTGTGTTTCATTTCACCAACCAATGACTGTTGTGTAATCTAACACTGCAAAAAAAGATGTAATTCAACATTGTCGAAATACACAACGGAAAAATTTAATTAGCAGGGCAAAGAAGAGGGGCGGGAGGTAGGGCTGACACGGTGTTCCATGTTGAATGTTGCAAGTTTGAACGAGCGCGAACCAGCCAATTCCCTAAGCTTATTAAAATAAAAGCGTGGCATTAAAAGTTAAATTTGAAATTTGGAAAAGAAGAAAACCTAATTAAACTTTTTTTTGCATTGCAGTCAGTTTCGGTATGTTCGTTTTCTGTAACTAACGGGATTGTCGGCTGTAAGTTCATGAACAAATGAAATCGGATTTCCCACATCTCAGTTTCAAGTCCGAATCAACATTGGATTTATCGAGAATTCAAGTTAATATTAATTAGATTCAACATAGCAACTCGTTGAGTTTAATCGCAAGTCCACTCTTGGTAATATTGCTTTTGGTTAAATACAAACAAGTGACAATGTTTGATGATTGAGAATTAATGCTAAAATCAATGATGTCAAAGTGTCGATCAAGCCAGCAAAGTCAAATCAATTATAAATTGATTTAACTCGAGTAAGACATTATAGAAAGATATCACCACGCTTTTGATTGTGTCTTGTGATGATGGTAGCTCCGTCATAACAATATATAAAGATAACAAAAAGAAAGACAAGCGCAGCTTGAATAGGCTTGGTAGAATCGACAGCGGCGTAGAATTAGTGACTCGCCGAGAAGACATTCCAATCGTACCAATTGCCTTGAGCCATGCCCACTACTATTCGACTACTGTGAAGCAGATTTAATTTACTGGTCAAATAAAGGCAAGTTGTCAAAGTAAAGTCAAACTTGTGACCCTATTTTAACCTGCGTACTGGTCAAAACGTTGACTTACGTCTTACGCCGGACAGATTTTCCCTCTCACATTGCCTCAAGTCGAGTTTGGTGGTCACAAATGACGCAATGGTTCCCAAACGCTATATACACCTAATTTTTCAAAATAGCTGCCACTTTAACAGTGTAAACTGTCCAAAATCTCGTGAGCACTTTACACTGCGACAGAAGTGTCTAAACTGCTGTATACTCAAAGTTGGTTATAAGCATTCAAGAGAAAACTGCCGTGGCCAATTGCAATTCGCGCGGCAGCTCCATAGCCAAAGGTCAGCATTGGGTTCGTCAGTAATCAGAACACTTCCTAGTGACGCTACCGAAGAGATCACAGAATGTCTAGACAATGTCTGCATACAGTTCGCGACCACTAACGAGCACTTGGGCTCACGAGGGTCCTCGCTAGAGCTAGAAAGACTGGGGTCAAACCAGTTGACCCTAACGATTAGCCAACACGCAACGTGAGCATTCACGCAACGCGCCACAATTTTGAACAAACTAAACGATTGAATCGCAATTATGACTCAATTGCTGCAATCAGTAATACCTCTAAAGCCATAGACACCCTAAATTGATTCGCGATTGGAGACAAATTGATACCTCTGGCACCTCGTATTGGCAGCATAGCTGCATATAAAATATGTACCAAACAAGACACAATCCCGCTTAAGTGAACCACCGAGTCGATCGATGGCGACTCAAACAATTAGTCTTGTTCGCATTCTAGAGAGGGAGTGCTGCAATCACAGATCTGATAGGTTGTAACACTTAGTTTTTCAGTTTTGGGTTAGTTTTGCCTGTGTGTCCATTCCCAGCGAGCCCATTTCTCAACCAACTTGATCGTTACTGTTTACACACATAAACAGACAAACGTTAGCTTGATTCGATTAGTGCCGAGGACGCATATGTGCTGAGGTAATCAAAGGGGTGCCAAGAGGATGCCAGACAGCAAAAAAGCAAACAAGCTCCCCTCGAGTTGCTCTCGCGTGGTTTCCAAATTAAAATCTACCAGGACGCACTAGGTTGCCGTTGCCCTTCTGCCTCGCACACACATCGGTCCAATTCCCCGCGCTAATATTCGCCACTAGTGGTGCTGGTAAATATTTAATTTTCTCCACTTGCTGTGCAGACCCGGCACTAGCCGGATTTACATAAGACACATAAGCTACTAGCAAGCGAGTTGGTTTAAAAATTTAAATTAGATTGGTTAGGTACTGGGCACCGGGGACCCATTGAGAGCTAATGTCATGCTTTGGACGCGTCAGGTAAATGATTCCATCCATAGAAAAATGCGAATTCGACCACAGTCATCGACTTTGCTAAGTCAAACACGAGTCGAGTGTAACGATGCGCCACTCGAACTATCCATCCGAAGAATTTATGACTAAAAATGCAAATCAAATCGTTGCAGTACACTTGGGGATGATGGAATCTCGAGCCATGTCATGGTTGGAAACGAGTGGAATCTCGATCCGATCTGACAGTGGCCTACGACATGACAGCTCAACATTTGGCGGCAAGTTGGTTCCGAACAGAGGAAAAAGTCTTCAATTCGCTTCGATCATTGTGGCAACTGATAACCACAAAGACACGCATAATGAAGTGATAATGCTCGAATCGGGCTCAAGTTGTGTCTTTTGTTGTCGGCGAGCGTGTGACTAGTTCTGCGTCGACATTGGTGGAGAGCCGACAACACGAGTTGCAGCACAGCATAGGCAGCTAATCCCGATAAAGCGTGGTAATGGACAGTGACGGACAGGTCTACGCCGCGCTTCACCGCCGCCAAATTGACCGATCAGCGCGCTGCCAACTTGGTCACACTATCAACACCACGCGCCACCATCGAATAGTTCAAATTTTCTAATTACGTATTCGTGGTCAACCATCACTCATCTTCTGCCAAACCGGGATTATATGACTGGCCACTCGATTCCTTCCCCTCAAAGTACCTCAGTTTGGTCTGACTCCCACCAGCTTTGCAATTCGAGCGTGTACACGAGCAAACTAAAGTGGTTGATTTAATTCTGATTAATTGCAAGAGAGAATGCTCAAAATTAATATCAAACTCGTCTGATCGGGGTGAAAGTATCAAGCAGGTGGGTAGTAGTGGTGTGAGTTCACTTGACCACACATGTGTACACACTGATGGCGTACACGAGACACCAAAAGTAATCACACCGAGCAATGAGTAAGTGAGCAAAAGTCAAACTTTAGCCGCCATCCGTCATCGCGGTGAACACACAAGCGAGGGACATATTTCATATCGGCTATCTCAATGGATGTTCCCTGAGGTAAGCGGTGACCAATACCACCCGGCACCCAGTGATCTGACCCTGCCGACTAATCGAGGTCGCTAACCGCAAGCTTTCGCACTACATTTGATGCACGCTCTCCCTCTCTCTGACCAGGTGCTATGTGTGCGCGATTTAATTAATTAGCAAGCGCAGTTCATCTATAATATCTAAGGAAAATGTGGTGATGTGCCAAAAATGCCGCCTGATCTACTCTTGACTCGGATACCCCGTGGCATCACCAGCTATGATTTATGACATATTAAATATTTACACTTTGGCAACCAATGTATAGCTTATAAAACAACATGAAAGTTCATTTATGGTGCATAGACTATGTAAGCTAAACCAAATAGTTTAGATGATTAGATGAGGTCGATGAGTTGAAAGAGGGTCACCGAGCACTTGTCATCACTAAGTCTCAGGTGACACTCAAATCGTGAGTTGGCACATCCCACGCAGTTGTCCAGATGCTATGCAAAATTCCCGAGTCAATCATCTGATAGCGCAAATTTTGAGAAAACATAAATAAAGTTGTTCAAGTTTTGCCCATAGTGACAAGCAAGGGATACTGCTAAGCTTCCATTATCCCAATCGTACCTTTAAAGGTAGCCATCAAACAACGTGAAAACAAACAGCTTTAAAGTGGGCTAATACGAAAAGCGTAAAGTGTAATTTGATTGAAGAAGCAAGTTAAATCCGTCTGAGTGCAATCTGGACCAAGGACAAATTGAAGAAGAAGCGATGTTATCGGCCAGAATGCAAGTTGATACTGGCGAAGGCGACAATCGCGTGGTGTGGTGGTCAGTGATGGCGCGATTTATGGCCCACCACCACTAGTGCCACTCGCGGGCTCATGAACTCCACAAATTCCATTATTTACGGCAACTCGATAGAAGGCCTCAAACAAGCGCGTTGAGCAAAAACACCACTTAGGCGATAGCTTGTTGTGACAAGTTGAACAAACCATGTGGAGATTTATTCGGGCAATTGCACTCTCACCGGACGACAGTGAGAGGCACATGGATGTGATGTGCTCAGAGGATTAAGTGCAGCGCGCAACTGGTGCCACCATGTCAGGTGCCGTTGCGGTTGCGGATGTGTTGGGCGCTGCACAACTGCACCAGTACCGCGCAATTAGCTCTAAACACTGACCACTGCTGTGCTGTGATTTATGCTATGCTTGTGGTTCGTTTATCATTGGCAATTGTGTCAAATTGAATTACTCACTGTCATTTATCAGTGGTGTAACGCATTCCAAAGTGTTCAACTCATCGTGTACTACGCCTTGTGCCAGTCATTACCAGTCAGAATTGATCCACAACCCGACCTGATTGAATTCTTTGAGCCAGTCAATCAATCACTCAACTACTCATTGCCTACGAAACTGTGAACCTAAAAAATTCATAGTGGGCATTGCTGTTTATCGGTACCACCATCCATCGGAGCGTTTACTAAGCGACAGAGTATTGCACAAAACATGAATAATGAAAATAAATTCGAAAAATAAAATTTTGTGTCTCAAAAGCCAAGTCATCTTTGGACTTAACTAACTCAGTACGCTGTCAACCTCTTCCTTTTGTTTATACATCACTCACGTTCAAAGCATACATTTACTTACTTAGTGATCAATTGGTGCCAGATAAACGAAACATCCAGATATTCCATTTTTTATCTCTCCCTTTTATTTGCATTTTAGAATTTACTCGTGTGCTAAAGTTTCCTTGTATTCTAGTGGAGGCAGACCAGCAGGTAAATTATCTTTGTATTCATATTTTTTATATTCTTAATATTATAATTTAAGTGTGTTGTGAATAAAGGTGTTTAGCAGAAAGCGAATCGGAGCCCGGATTCACATGGGGATACGATATAAAATCAAATATCAATTAAAAAGTAAATTTTTAAGTTACTCTAGAGTCTAGAACATAAAAAGAACATTAGAAGATGGTGACAGGCTGTCTTACCGACCGTTGGTGGCACTCGAAGAATTCGAGGTGCCCCGGGCAGCTAAGCTCGAGTGGGGACTAATCACTGCACCAGCCACTAATTATCGCTCGATGCTAAGGCCCACATATAGATTCGCAATCGATCTATAGTGAGGAGCCATCGATCATCGACGGCGTGAATGACATCATCGACTACCTGAATTGCCAGACACAGCGAGGCAGAGAGAAAGAGACCACAGTGAGAGTGAAGCATCCTGTTGCGGTGCCGAGCCCAGTGGCGCAGAGGCGTGGATGTCAATGCAGACAAATGGCACATGGCTGTGTGCACCTCCACAAACAACTGGTGGCAATTATGTCAATTACCGTGCTCGCTCACCCGACCGACTGGCCACCAACGCCTCCCATTATCATAACCGGCTCGTCCGAGGGTCTCGCGGTCTGGTAGGTCTCCAAGTGTCTGCCAACTATAGTTCGTTGTTCACCCAACGAGTTAGATTGCACTCTAGATTAGATCCTGGTTGGTGGTGGCTCCCGCTACCGTGTCTGGTCTAACACCACGTTTGTTCGGCTCGAGTTATTGCATCTACTCGATGCAACCAACTAGACCATCTGAAGGCACACACACAAAGAGTCAGACAATAAACAAACAGTGAGCAGTTAAACGATGGCAGCAGTGTAAATGACCAATTGGAATGAAGCAATTGTGAGCGACTGGTGCTACCGGGCAATGCCACTGGCTGCAGTAAAGCCCACTCTCTCTCTCTCTCTCTCTCTCTCTCTCTCTCTCTCTCTCTCTACAAACATCACTCATTTGTCAGTGAGTATCGAGTGGAATTTTCGATTACGATGCCATGATCTGTGGCTCTGCAGAAAAGTGGCGATTATCAAATCGATTCCCTTCGAATCATAATAAGCACCAGAGTAGAGCGCATCGAGAGATCAAAATGGCCAATCACAATCATAAATAACGAAGGCGCGATTCGGGCCAGTGGGCAGAGCGAGTTCGATTGCAGTGCGTGTCGGTATAATCCGTGCACTAGGAGCCAGCACGATAATCAATAACGCGACTGGCTCTAATTGAGATCGATTGTAAATCATCTAGTCCAATGCGAAGATATGACAGAGAGCAAGAGAAGCATTGGAAACGGAACCACCACCAACAGTGATGAGTCCAACTGGACGACCACCTCTGGCTTGCCCGAGTTTGCCATCGCTCCGAACAGGTAAACACGGCACCTTGACATCAAAATTAATAATCGTTGTTGCTCACTTGGAGAAGGTGTATCAATGCGGCCACATTCACAACTCGGCATACCATTAGGCCAACCGAGACCAGCGGCGAAGGCGGGCGCAAAAGATTGCATGCGAATAGCTCAATCACCGAACAAGATGATAAATGACCTCAAAAATGGTGTGTCACTGTGGCCAAGTGACGCCGAGGTGCCCGGTTGGTTGAACTATCCCACCCGAGATCGGCCAAACTGACTCGTATTCGGTATCATCTCACCGAATCATCTCTCAACTTGCTCGTTTAGAAGTCATTAGAAACTTTAATGGTAAAATTGTTGACTGGTGAAGATGCAAAAATGATCGATTTACAACTACACCGCTCACTTTCCTATCGCTAAATCAATTCGAATTAAAATCCAACACAAAATATATACCTTTTCTTCGAGAAGAGATCTCTCTGCTAACCTCCCTCAAAACAAAGGTCAAAGCGTACAGGTCAAACTACTTTAAGACTCGAAAAACACTTCAAACTGCTTCAGAATTCCTTAAACCAATGATTGCGTGTGTGAATGATTGTGAGAGAGACCGTTTATGTTTGCAAACAAGTCATCATCCATATTGACAACTGAAAGATGCTGCTTACCAGTGGCCAGAAATCGAGTGCGCAGGGGTAAGTGAACGAAAACAATGAACAGTTCCAATGAGCAGTGGTAAGTGTCCGACAAGAGCCACTTTCATCTGTGGCTGCAGCGATGACGGTGTGACATGCGACTCGAGCCAGAAGAAAGGTGGCCAGTGCGCCACCACTCGATCAATCATCAAGTCAAGGTGAAGGTGAATCTCAAGAGCACTCAGCATGCCAAGCTGGCACGGTCCCAGTCAGTCTCAGCTTTAGGATGATTAGCGTGATCGAATACCCCCCGAATACGCTCACCCTCTGCAATCCATTCCATCCCGATAAGTTCTTAATGCAAATGTGAATGTTGCGTCACAGTCAAGACTCAAGTGATAAATCACGATCGGTTTGGCATAGCAAATAATGAAGTCCCAACTTTGTCGATGATGAGAGGAACCAGTGTGCTATCTATAGGGGATTGGAATGAGTCAATTTCGCACCTCACTTCGCTCCTACGAGCATGCATCCCTCGAGAATGTGATTGTGAGATTGGCTTAGTGATAGCCACATCACCGAGACTCAAGGTGCAGTGTGATGCGCCATTGCGATTGTCCAATTGTCACTGAGTTATCGTTGCAAACCGAACCAGAAGTTGTGGTAAGTGGCAACTCTCAATGACATCATTGCCTACCCCCGATTGAGCCATGGCGCCAATTCTCAAGTGGCCCAAGTGTAAGCAGTGGCTCCAATCATATCGAGCACGGATGCTAATAGAGACATGCCAGATGGAGTAAGCAATCACCCCAGCACACACTTGTCATCACGACGCACTCAACCGATTTGTGCACGACCCAACGCACCACACACCACTTGGAACAATGCCATGAGGTCTTCTGAGAATTGGCATTGGCATGCACTATCAATCGTAACCAACAAACAACAAAATATCAACCACCAACATAAAAACAAACTAGGTTTTTATTTGCTCAACAAGAGTAGCACATCAACAAACTTATATCTAGCTATTTACAGCAAAAAGATAACGTGGCCAAAAATGATGATGGTTAAGTAGTGATGGGGTGGACTTAGAGTGAGAGGCGAAAGTATAAATGTGATAGTGAGGATTTCGGAGGGAGGGAGGAGGAGAGTATCACAACCAGGCAGCGACTTAGCAATCATGACTACAATCATACGGTAGCACGAGTTGAGCTTATTCTGTAGTTCGGATGCCAAAATGTATCCTCAGCTGTTCGTAGAAGACAAAGACTAACACAGTCTGTGGACCAAGTCTTACCAATGCTGGGACAAAGCCTCTGTAAAATCCAGAGAGACCAGAAGACTTGTAAAGGTTTTCAACTGCAACCCGAATGTTCTGCTTCTGAGAAGCACTTTGATTCATCATGCGGGTCTTGAGCACGTCGAGTGGTTGAGTCATTGCGGTGCAGGTGAGACTGGTAAAAATGCTCGACGTGACGTGTGTCTTGATATCGTCGCCGGGCATGGAGAGCTTGGAAACGAGCAAGTACTTGTACTGGTCGTACATGGCTAGCTGGCCAATCGACATCATCACCGAGCGTGCCAGAGCCATCGAAGACCCTTGAAAGAGAGCCCCGAAACCCTCGGTTTTCAATATCTTGCGTAATCCATGAATACAGTTGCGATAGTTGCGCTTCAATTCGGCGGGAAACTTGATATCATTCTGCATTCGCACGTTGACCACGTCAGCTGGGGCACCGACCAAGCCACCTGCCGCTCCGGACACGCCTGCTATGGCCATCAACTTGTAGAGTGGCAAGTGCTCGGTGGTGCCTGCGCATAACTCCTGCTTAGCCAACTCGTAAATGGCGAACCGAGTGGTCGAATAGGTTAGTTGTCGTAAAATGGAGGCGGAAAGACCGTTGTAAAGCGAAAAGAAACCGTTGGTCTTGATTACACGAACTGTAGCCGCCATAAGGCTCTGGTTACCAGCCAAAGTTCCACTAGTTTGATAATAGACCTTCATCGGAACATTATTTGTTAGCCGAAAACATTAGTGACTATACCGAAAAATTATGACTTTGCTTAATTAATATTTTGCCAAAAAGTTTATTTTTTAAACTATTTGTTTTTAATTAACAATCTAAGAAAATATCCACCAACCCACAATATCCTTAGCTATCCTATCCCATAATACTGATAACATAAATTATTATTGTAATTATAAAGATTGGATGATTTTTAAAAGTTGCTCAAATTAAAAATAAAGCAAAAACTTTTTGGACAACAAATTAATTAGGCAGCCACAAATTAAGTGTCCCCTCACCTTCATTGTATCCAAAGGATGAGTTATACACGCGGCCCAGGCACTGGCTAACCCGCCAAAATACCAGCGTGGAACTCGCGGCTCTTTAGACAATTCTGACAGTTTCTCTTTCAATTCTGTAGAGACGAAGATGTCGAAAAATGTTATTTCGCTCGACATTGTTTGCTTATAAATTAACACAGTAACAAAAACAAAAAAATAAAAGACTAGCTAGAGTTGGCAGTAGAACACCATAGATTAGATGAAAAGACAATCACGGTTCAGTTTCATATGAAAAATGGTGAAAACGAGTGAAGAGAAACGTTCCGTGACCGGCTCGGAACCACGACTTACTTTTGCGAACAATAATTTGCGTCAAAACTTGACGAAGTTGGGCTACTTCCATTGGAGCCTTCTCCATGGTGATCCGAGGGAGAGAGAAAGAGAAAGTGAAGTGTAAGCACCGAGTACAATCGATGAGAGTTGGGGTGAGAGTGAATCGGCGTGGCAAGTCAACTAGTACACTGCGATCAGTGTGCTTATCAGAGGATTGCTGCTTGGAAACGTAATGCTATGGGTTAGACAAAATTTAAAGCTTCCCAGACGGGATGGTAGACAACGCAAAGATATTGACGGTGTGACGCTGTTCGAGGACTTCTTTACGTCTTGTGACTACTTGGCGCGATTGGTTGTTGCTTTTGGGGTGCTGGCCAACTGATTTTCTCCCTCCACGGTATTACATCTTATCACGTGGTGATAGGAGAAACGGGTGGTGCACTTGGCGAAGCTCTCTGAATACCAGAATGGGTTGAAGTGGCGAAATGGGACGAGAGTGGAGAGAGGACAGCGAGCTGTCACGTGGTCACTTGCCGAGTTGAGCCGGTCACCGCGACAGCATCCACGCCGCTCACACGCTCACCCACTCAAACAGCTGTTTGGACAACCTCTCCACAGAGAACGTGACTGCGCGTCCAGTGGCTTGCTAGTGAAAGTGAAGGCGCGCGCTCGGCACTTGGCTTGGCAGATACTCAATATATAAGTGGCGCAGTCACGTCGCACCGAGAAACGTATTTTTAGTATTTTGCAAATTTAATAAATAATTATTTTGTCTTCGGTTTTGGTTTGACACAAACAATCAGAAAAAATAAACTCGGTTAATCCACACAGTTTTTAGTTGTATGCTGCTTAGTTGAATTCTTCATTGTTCGACATATAAAAAAATGTACTCTTCAATATGAAATCAGCATTTTGGATAAATATTTAAAAAAAACACTGCGACACACCCGCAAAAAGTGGGTTCAATATTGGCAATGGGACGCAGTGAGGCTCAGCGAGATAAGACAATCACACGTTCCAGAGAGATGCGTAAGCAAGTGTAGTGCGAAGCTAGGTCACATATCGGGCATAGTAGTGATATTGACTTGCATTGAGCTCAGATAACGGCATTACCACTCGATTGCACCATACATAGGCATCACAAGAATCAAATGGTGGATGTGCATGCGTCAAGCACAATTAATTACCAACGAAGCACTATGACGCGTCAAAGGAGTACCTCTACAAGAATGTAGTGCAATAGACAATTGAGTTGGGGGAAAAATCACTATCTCATAATTTCTCTTATCTTGCAGTTTGATAGTTGTGTCGGAAACCCAAGTTAATATGAGTCAAAAATACCGAATGATAACCGGGCACATTGTAAGACAAGAAAGCGGTCGAAGCCAGTGCGAGCCACAACTAAAATCTAATTTATCTTTTGATTCGTTTAATTATTATAATTGAAAATAAATAATTGCTTTAAGTAACAAAATAGTAGAAATGTTTAAAATTTTAATTAAAGCAACATTGTGAAGCACAAAGCACTAGGGATGTAGACACAAACAATGATGATAAGAACTCTTGAACAACATGACAGATATCAAGTGTTGTCGCGATGGGAAATTGGCATCGATGCTTACAACGAGCTATATGAGCGACGCCTAGTATTGGAATGATAGATGTGGCCCAGAGGTGAGCAACCGAACGTGATTGGCTTGCCAACCACCCTTGTGCCAATTGACACTCTCGTCGACTTGCTATTTGTTCATGCACCACGCTTTGGAACAAAGCCAGAATTGAATAATATCAAAAACACAAGCACACATCTCGAGAAAACATACCACACGAGAGTGTAACAATCATTTACGGTTACGGGTGAATGTTTTGACATTGCAAAACCCGCGTAATTTCAAACGCTGCTATTTCAACTCAAACACTGCCGAGTAATATAGAAAATAATAAAAAAACAAAAAAATGGACTCAACACAAAATAACTACAATAGAGCTGTTGTATCGTTTAGTAGCATTGTATGTCTTAAATCAAACTCTAAGTGTGTGGATGGAAAGTTCCCATCACACGCTCAGACTGGATGGCAATTGGCACCACGCGTGGCGCTCTACTCGTGGTATGAGATTAGATTCCAGACACACACACACACACACACATCAACTAAGCATAAAAGTGAATCTAACCTCAGAAAAAACATCAACAATTCAAAAGGCTACTACTCATGATGAGCGAGTGGCGCAGACAAAGAGCCCAGGTTTGGTTAGTGATCACATCGTGCTGAGTACTGGCACCGCAGGCAAAACCAATAATTCAATTTAGCTTGGCGCTTGTTAGTCCGGATGTCCACCAAACCAGCAACTCTGACCAGTGGTCCAAGAACAGCCACTAAGCTGATTGGCCCAAACCACTGACCCAACAGCAGTAGTTGATCCTATGAATTTTATGATCCAGCAGGATAGCTCCCGCTCTGATCAAGCGAGCCAATATACGCACACCGGGACAAGTTAATCCCAAAACTGCATTCACAGGCTTACTCTTCTCTGCTTGATTTGTTGCCAGTGTGGCTCGTTAAAGCGAGAACCTCCAATTTGCGGTGTGGACCGCCACGTCTCGATTCCGACACTTATCGTGCGCATCACCGTGAGCAGCAGCAGTGATATTCGCACCAAAGCACGTCTCCTAATCTATAGGTCGTCTTATTAGTGCTAATGCCGCGAGCCCTTCCATCATCGCTCGCACCATGGTGAGAGCAAGTGAAGCAGATGGAAGTGGCACACTTTGTCCGATATGGATTGTGGTGAGATCGCACTTGGAACCACACACCCGACATCATCCATAGCCCTGAATGTGATCTCCATGCACAATGACGTGCAGCACTCCTCTCCCACAAGCTAAAACCATAGATTTTGGTTATTATGTCTCAAAGCCTAACAGGAACGGTTCGGACCGTGTGATAAGAAGCAATTTGCAATTTGTCCTCGCGCCCGCTCGCACACCACCGATTGCAATTAGAGCAGTGACGAGTGACCACCTCTGCTGGCACGGGCTGCACTCGGTCCGATAGTCCTTATCGCACCCGTCACATGTCCCCCGCCAGCAGTGGTCAGTTGCAACTTTAATTACATCGAAGCTAACATTCACAGACCCAGTAGCAAGACACGATCCGCTTAGGAGCCGACACGGATGCATGCGCGTACTTATAAACTCATTTTAAAAAATTAAAAGCACATATTGAGCCTATCACACATTTAATTAACTGCACACAAGAAAGAGCAGACCTCGGCTCATTTCGATGCAAATGAACAGCGACAAAGCAGGCTCCGCTCGATCCCGTTATCGAGAGCCTCTCCAGTTTGCAGTGTGGAAGAATCGAGCCACCACCAAATGAGGCGGCAATGAATAACAATGTAAACACTTTCACGATAGAGTTTTTCCACTATAAAAAAGCAAGCACCAAATGGTTACAAATTAAATTAAAACTTACAATGAGAAAGGAGTTAAACACAAGAGAGCGAGTTAAGTTAACGACAGCATAGAAGCCATGTGTAATTTGCCTTTTTATAAATTTCGAATAATCGAGCGAAAGACTAATTTAGAAGCAGTGGCGAGGGTAAGACGAGCCCTGGACTGAGCGACGAGTGGCCAGTGGCATCGCAAAGTTAGGTACTCGAAAAGTGAGGGTGTTTACTTAACATCGCTCTCTTGCCGGCTCGCTTTGTGCCCGAGCCCGTGTGCCAATCATCGAATGGGAAAAATGACACGAATTCTTAGTCTGCCCCGCGGCTCTATCGCATATTTCACTGGGAGGGAACACGCGTACACCAGATGAGAGAAAGAGAGAGAGTCTTAATTTTTAGTTTCAAAAGCTCGTAGAAGTCGGCTTGGAAAGCGTGTGACACAAGCAAGATGATACAGGACTAGTGGTGAAAAAAACGTCATCGGCCCGTGCATGGGTGGCTGACAGTACATCGCTCCGAGCCATTTGGATTGGCTCCCGACCTCGAATCGTCAACGAGAAGGCGATGGCAGTTTGAGTACAATGCAAGAATTAATTAGTTTCAATGTGAATGCTCGATCTGCCCCGAGCTTCTATGTGCTCTCGATTCGAATCCCACACGGATGGATTAAGATGCATCCATGCTTTGATGAGTCTAGAGTTTAAACGGTGAAACTCAACTTCCAAGGCATTTTGAGTCTTTTAAAACAGACATTTAGGGTAACAGATCTCACACAAACTTTGACGCGAACCAGAACAGTTGGTCAGATCGCAGTTTCAACTATTAGTTTAACAATAATTTCTAACAAAGAAATCATTTAACTTGAAGGGAAGTGTGATGGTAAAGAGTCAAAGATAGCGTGTATAGAGAATGACATTTAATATCTGTTCAAAAAAGGCTTTATATAGATCCTCGAATTCATTCAAATAATTGGGTTTCTACAACCTAAAGTTTACAATTAAAAAATGTGCAACGTGCCAAAGTCTTGAATACCAAAAACGCCACCAATTAAAAATGTGAATATAATAAAAATTAATCACAAGAATCAATAGTAGATTAAAAATAAGTTTTATTTTACGCAAAAGAAGCAAGTCTAAACCCGGTTGAGACACGCCGAACGACACTTGTCACATAACATAAACAAGTATTACTTCACTTGGAATTTAATTAAAACCAAATTGAATTAAAGGTTCTGCTCGTTAAGGTGGAAGACGATTAGTAGCGAAGAGACGTGCTCGAGTCCACTTGGGGCCCCATTAAGTGCAACATTGGTCATAACTTGTGCAGTACAGTCCACAGTAGTGTCCTACGCGCAAGTTAGAGAGATGATCAGCTCGTCATGAAGTGGTCAATTTACGATTGACTCGAGCGATCATGCCAGCATAGTGGTGCCAAGTAGCTCAATAGCTTCATAAATCGCCACCACGCTACTGCCCGATCAATTAACAGTCCAAGTGACGCATTCAAGAACCTCTCACGCCTCAAGAAACGAGAGAGATGTCAAAGTTTTAAATTGCCTCAATTAATAAGGCGAAAGACGATGAGAGACAATGTATCTAAATCGAAGATCTCACCGCTGCTCGAGGCCAAACCATGCTAAGGTAGAGAGAGATGAACGCGAATAAGACAAGCGCGTCCACGATAAGCATCGAGAGAATTTGTCCATGCCAACCTACAGTCCCCACCAGTGGTACTATTATGAAGAGAGAGAGAGAGAGAGAGAGAGAGAGAGAGAGAGAGACCAAGAAGCCATCAAACAAATTGCAAGCTGTTGACAGTCCCCTCCGAAAGTGACGATGGGATTGTTAAATCCCAGCTGACATCGCCACTGCGTGACCGACTGGTAAGCAAATAATATCACATGCAAAGAGTAGAATAGTGGGACATAGGTCAAAAGACATAGAGAGAGAGAGAGAGAGAGAGAGAGCAAATGGAGAATTGAATGTGTGCATCACCCACCAAAGTGACTAATGCACAGCGACAAAGTTGGCTAATGCAAAGCCCAAAATGAAGATGAATACATTATAATCAATCGCTCAGCCGAGTAGAGTGGCATTGGCAAACCCATTTCCGATGACGATTCACAAATGAGTCTCACTCGGTTCCTGATCCCAAACAGAAACCGCGTTCCGTTCCCCAGTGGGGTAGCCAATTTTAATTTTCATTTAATTTACTCTTCACTCATGCGACTATTAGTTGAAGCAACTAAAGACAAACATTCTGAATAGAAGAAAAAACTAAGAAAGCGAGAGAATAAGAATTGAAGCACTTCCAGTGTGATCTCCATTATAAATGCAAATCAAATGGCAGTCAGATCGTCGGAATATAACCCCGATGATGAAACAAAGTGCACAACGAAGAGAGAGAGAGAGAGAGAGAGAGAGGCGACCCTAGGTGACAATGGCAATCATTCATCACTCAGTGAATTCGACAGTAATCAAGCATGGTGAAGTGATGAAGCGACAATTGGGCAAACAAACCGATTGCGCTGGGTGGCACCAAAGCTAAAGCGAGTCAGAGAATTAATTTCCACTCGTCGGTGATGCTAATCAGACACATCAAATAGCAAGTTCCTTGGCCCAAGTGACACATCACCACTCTGTCGTCGCCATTGGAAACAAATGGAAACAATCGAGTGACTCAATCTCATCAAAGAGAGCTTGGTGTGAAGCCTCCCCAAGAGTGCCAAGCTTGTGCCTGAGATAATCACTCATTTGAGTTCCCCTACGGTAATTGGCGCCCAAGTGAGCTTGAACGCAACGCATTGGCTGAGACGAGAATCCAATCTCAAACAAAAAAAAGACTACAATAAAAACACTTAATCAAACGAATCAAAATTCTTTCTTAATAATAATAAAATTCTAATCAAATAGAAAAGTCAACGCATTGGAAAAAACAAACAGAATTAATGATGTCGCCAGCGTGAAGCTAGAGAAATAATTAATTTCTTTCAAATTATCCGTTTCTTTTTATCAGAATTCGATTTTCATTCCTTTGCCGATTGGAGTTTGTAACACGCACGCAAGAGAAAAGAATAAGAAGAAAGCTAAAGAGATAGGAAAAAGACGAGACTTGGCGCGCAAAATAGTAATTAATATCTTGCTCGAAAGTTAATTTAATAAAAATCCATTCGGGAAAAGGGATGAAAAATTGAGCCAAACAAAAGAGGTTATTTATCATCGAACACAGGGGTGAGTATAGTACAAACATGCAAAGAGGCACCAGAGCAAGCAGGAGCGTTTAAAACTTTCCACATTTACAAAAAAATAACCCATATGCAAGTTTGGCTCACTACTTTGGATCGTTTCTATTTCTCTATCTTTCTTGTTAACCATAATGAACCAACGAGTTTAAGTAAACATATAAATGGTCAAAATAGGCCACACAGGTCGTTCAGGAGTGTGGACTCGAGAATGTGTGCGGCAATTAGCTAAAACTACTATCATTCGGGTTCAATCATGATCGTTCAATAGCTTTACATCACAGGTAGCCTCAAGTGATGCTAACGATTTAATGGTTTGGTAGTACTTTCAGCAAACTGGCCAAACATGCCTAATGTTGGGGCCAATGAAGTCATCGAGGAAGAGGGAGGGAGAAATGAGAGAGCGAGAAAGATGAGATTGGAATTGTCGCTTTAGCTTGATAACACCACAGATCGTCCAGTGATTAGGCAGGGTTATTTATGAAACCACCACTAGCCGGTAGAGGAACACACCGGGCAAATGCAGTGCCTAGAGTGCCGGTGGTGAATGGCGACACAGCGCTCACGGCACCCACACCATTGCCGAGCCCGTAGAGACTACCAAATGGCAACCAGCAAGCCTGGGTCGGGGACTAATTACAATTAATCTCAATTAAACTTGCTCACTGATGAGATGAAAGCGCGCAGTGAAGCGAATCGAGCGATGGATTGGAGACATCGAGCGACTCTCCACTGTCACCCTCATCTTAATGTCTCCTACTCCAATCAGACGATAGATGGTAGTGGTAGTGATGATGATCAAGATGCGCCGAGTCGATTAGACTATAAGATCAAACGAGGTTATTTATTTCGATCTCTCATTTAGTCTCCAAGCACGACCCTTAGCGACACACTCAGCGTTACAATGATTCTAGTCTTTGGATTTGCCTTCTAATCGAGCTAATTGACAAGTGCGAGAGCGTGTCGCGACTGGCGCATTTGTCAAAGATGCACCATATATACTAAACATATAAATTCACCCAAAGATATCTGATCTGAGGATCGATTGGTGGGCACGGTGCACCGTGAATGGCCGCGTGCCGAGGCGTTTTACGATACCGTGCACAGTGGCACCGACCGGAGGTGAAACACAGAGACACTAGAGATGACCACTCGAGTGCTCTGGGCCGGTGCACAAACTACAGATAGATTAGAGAACAAACGCGACAAACGATACTGACGGGCAAGAAAAGTAAAGACGGTGCCATAAAAGAATGCATCCAGCGCGAGCCAAAATGAAGCACTCCACTTGGCAAAACAAACAAACACGAGCAGGCACATTTTCAAGTGTGATGACTCGAATGCGCGCATAAAACAAAACAAACACCGCCGGGACGCTCAATAGCCACGGTTCGGACAGAGGCCACATTGAGTGTTGAGCGCAGCCAAGAAGTCTAATTGTCGGTGTCTCGAGTCAGCTCAAACGCTTAGTCGAATGGCTTCAATTGCACGAGAGATTTAATTACATACAAGACAAAATATAATCTAGTGATATATTTCTCATAGTGGTGGGATTAGAGGCATTCTTTTTTTAAGACGATTTGCCATTAAGCCAGCGCTAACCAAAGATGATACTGTTTCTACTCCATTGGTGCCGCTAACGTTGATTGGCCTTAACCGATGTCTATATGAGCCGACCACGGCATATACCCTCGTCTAATCATAACATAGACACCCAGGGAGGATAATAGGATTATATTATGGGGTATATCATAAAGAGACAGCAACATTCAAAGCCAGTCAAGGCATGCAAAAGTCAAATGAGCCACAGTCAGATCTGTTTGGATCCTGCTTCTCGGGACACTGTGACAAATCGACAATCATTTGGCTGAGATCCAGGAGGTCTAGAGAAGAGAGAGAGAGAGAGAGAGAGAGAGAGAGAGAGAGAGAGAGAGAGAAGAAAGAGATTGAGCACGACTCACTG
>WURS02073335.1:0-10375 GCA_011762765.2 Rhinocypha anisoptera | reverse complement strand
ATCCATGCCCTGGGCGGGATTCGAACCTGCGACCTTTGGGTTAGCCGGCGAGCACGCTACCCACCAGTCTAACCCGGTCGGTAACATGTCTCATTCAATCAAGTAAAAAAATTAATTTGCAAGGTTTAATGATGAGCGGGAAACGAGATCGAGATGCACATAAAAAGACAATAATAGCAGTGAATGCAGAATCAATCCCATATATTAGATGATTTCCATTCGTGCGACGCATTATTGACTGAAAACCTAATCTACTATGAAGAAATTTTTACCCATATAGATTCCCAGCCATCAGTCGACTATGATTCAAATATTTATGTTTTTATAATGTAAATCGCTCGTCCCTACGAAAATCCATTTCCTAATAAAAAAAGTATTGTCAGTGCCATGAGATCCATGACAGTTATGCATTCAGTATGGGAAGAACAAAGTTCCGAATAAATCCAACTGGAAATAACTGTTCGAATATCACAATCTTCAGGAGCAGAATTTACATACATTAAGGGATGGGGATTTCACTTTCCAAGACCGCCTTTCCGGGTTCATATTTTGTAAACGAAATTATTTAACATTTTATGCTTATGACTATAGATTATATTCCAGTTGAGGAATTCGCTAAAATTACTGAGGATTTGTGTTCCTCACTGTTGATCATTCGGGACGTTTGCATATATCACTCGCTAATGAAGAAATAATAATACTTTATTAATCATCATTATCATTTCAGTTGCGAAAGATTTTTCCGAGAATAAAAATTAATTTTGATCTCCTCCTCACACTATATAATGAATTTTCTAAATGGATATTATTTATAAAATCTTACAGAAATAGAGATAAATAAATATAACACTGATAATAAGATTTTAATCGATATAAAGTACCTAATTAAATATTATTTTTTAAACATTTTATGTAATTTGATGTTACAATTATTATATCCGGTGTGATATTTGATAGTATTGTGGTCTCATGCTTTTTTTCTGGCGCTATGTAACTAGCACATTAGTGGCTACGATGTACGTTGCCAAGTAAATCGTGGAGAATATTTTGAAATATAAGTCGCATGTCCTACAAACATGAATAACACCTAGCTGACACTAAGAGATGATGTAAATTTCAGCTAACAAATGTACGATAGAACACCTTCTTTTTTACATAAAACTTTGAATATTATAATCCAGTTCTGCGTCCTCATTTACTGAGCTTGAACTATAAGCAAAGATTCGGTTTAGATTACTACTTGGCGATAATATTTGCAAAATATTAACGATATTTCATAATTTAATAATTAATTAAATGTGTTAAATGTTGTCTAGAAATACAGGCGTCATTAAATTTCTAAAAAGTCATGAAATAAATGGATCATTTTTGTATTCAAGTATACCATCGGTGGTTTCATTTTCGTGAACATTTCATTATTTTAGATTCAAAAAGATACCTAGTTTTGATGAGCAGTCGTCCCCCAAATGAATATGAGATAGAGATCATTTTAACTTAATTTAGATGAAGCAAGCTCAAGAGAAAACTCCTTCCCTTTCAAAAGAGAGGTTACATAATGCAACTTCAGTTGAAAAGACTCTAATTACCAAAACTTATTTTTGAGATAAGAAAAAATAGTTAGAAAAGATATTTAAATACAAGAAATTTCTTTATTGAGTAATACATTATGCGTAATATCGGAAAAAGGGTAACTTTCGTAAGGAATTATGTTTCAAATAACACACTGAATTTTATTCCAAAGATGCGTCTGTTACTTCTTACGCAGAAAGTGTCAGTTGAAATAATTCACTGTAATAAAAGGTCCTGATGACCTTAATCACTACCGAAACAAGTATTTTTTAGTCTTGACAGCAATATGTATTTACGATTCGCCTCTTTCATTCTGCTGGCGAAAGAATATTTCCTCCTCGACAGTAATCACGCCACACCGTGTGCCCGTGTGGAGGAGACGAAAAGAATTTGGCAACACATGGTGTTGAAAGAAATTGAAACTGCAGATTGAAAACGGAAATATACGTATGTTCATCATCATTATGCATTCGTTTTAAGGGAGATTAATTATAAAAGTAAAAAAAGAATGTTTCTACAAGGAGAGCATTTGCTAAATCAGAAGCGTCATTTGGCACTCTTTCGTCTCCCGTAATACCCAACAGATGTTGGCAGATCCAGGCATTATGAGAATCCTTAACACCGCAGGAGGCCAGTGCAATCTGCTCTGCTGGTAACACCCTCAGCTTTCTTGAGACTATATTAGACTTGAGAGTAATATTCTAGTCACAATGGCTCCCACTTGAAATAATGGCTAGACTTTTCAAATATGGACATTGGAATGAGAATACCTGATATTTTTACCAGTGTCTCCAACTATCGTGCGTCCATGTTTTACGCACAAAGTTATAAATTAACACCCACTTTATCTGTTCAAGAATTTTCTGCCCATGGCGAAGGGTAGACACCAAATTACGTTAAAAAGGGGTTCTTTTACTTACGATAACTCAAGACGGGAACGATTACTCAGCTCCAAAAACCACAGCCGCATATTAAATCCTCTTGGATCACCATCTGAAACAAGATTATTGCGTTTATAAATGTACAGTGGACACAATCAATTCTTATGAAACAAGCACTTCCATTACCGCTGGTAATTTCATGACCTACTGTAGTCGTGCCTCTAACTAGGTCAGAATAGTTTTAACAAGTCGTCATTTTTAGAGAGCTAATGAAATTAGGTTACCGTTCAAGTAGTCGGCTGACACCATAAACGTTAAATATAAGTATGAATGGGAACACAAACTGAAAAAGAATTGATTTTCAAGTCCAACTCTTAAAGAATTCCTGCTAATGATGATGAAATGACCTGTTACACGATAAAGATAAATGAGAAACGTCGTCAAATAAAATGGGTATTAACCCATTTTATTTCCCCATACCCATACTCATAACCGTGAGCGAGAGACACCTGAATCTGTTACTCGTAGCAATCTGTAGAGATGACAAGTTAGCGCAAGGGTATGATAACATATATTTGGTGATTGTGCGGAGAAAACTTTATCGTCGATTCTGCCTCGTCTCAGCATAAAGGGAGATCACAGTTCAATATCGCGTTCTTCGGACTTTTTTATGCAAACCACCGTCTATATTCGAACCCGTGCCTCAGACTTTGAAAGCCATTGGATTAGTTCCGTACCGATTCCATCCTCACCATTCCTCTCTTTATTTTCCCCTTTAATATTCACATCATTAATCTCCAACACCACCTTCTAGAAGGTTTCGAATGCAATTCTGAATATTGGATTTCATCGGGTGTCCTATTTTTTTTAACTATCAATGGAATTGATCCATATATATATAATCAGCTCTCATCTCGAATACGCGTCGAGTGTGTGGGACCCTCATGAGGCAGGACTGGTTTTGGAGTTGGATCGAGTGCAGCGTAGAGCAGCTAGATTTGTGAAAGATTGTTACGACCATCATAGTAGTGTAACATGCTTATTGGAGAAATTAGGTTAGGAACCACTCGTTGAGTTACATAGATTTCAGGAAGATCACTTCTGTGAAGAAGTAAAAAATATATTACGAGCCCAACTACAACAGCTGCAACGATCAGATCATGTACATAAAATCAGAGAGATAGACTGTCGAAAATATAGATATAAAATTTCATTTTTTCCACGCACAATTAGAGTCCAAAATAAATATGACCACACGCTTGGAGATAATAGTTAAGGTAACTAGTGTATATATGCATAATATCTTGTATGATTTTTAATTAAATTTTAATTAAACGTGAGGTTCCAGGGTTAATTTAGAGAAAATTTTCCAAACTGGAGAATAAAACTTATACGATTTTCATTTACAAAGAATTTTTATTCACGACCCGGGTTTCAGCAATTTATTCCACCATCAGGATGACATAACTTGATGAAACCTTATGATGGCATAAATTTCTAAAACCCGGGTCGTGAATAATAATTCATTGTAACTGAAAATCGCCTAAGTTTTATTCTCCAGTAAATGTTAGTTGATTTTTTTCCCGCATGGAATGTAATACCTTTTATCAATAAGTTTTGTTTGCGTGTTAAGTAGTTTCTCTCCATGTGAATTAAGTATATCTATCACCACTTGCCACATGCCCTTGGGGCGGCTTGCAGGGCATTATGTAGACGTATATATATGGTGTGCCAAACTCCGGAAGAACGTGCCAGCGTATTTCTTTCTTGCTGGCAACCCTATCCTATTTGAACACGCTGATTGTTTCTTCCTGGTTACTGACGTCCTAGTTTGGGCTATGTTTCGTTTGCTTGATGTTGATCAGAACTTGTTTCATCCCATTTTTTACTGCTACTGGGGACATGAGAGGGTTTTCCATTGCTAATACAATTAATTCCATCAACTTTAATCTTCCGACAACTAGGATTTTAGCTTTCTTCTCGACAATGCTCCTATCCTATCACATGCTTGAAGTACTCGGCCCGCTACATTTTACAAAGAATTGAAGGTGTTCTCGATTCTCTTCCGTCATTTTGACGCCGTCTAAAGAAATAGAGTAAGAGTTAACTTCTTGAATATTAGACTTAGTTCTTTGATGTGAATTTAATTCGCTCTTCTACGCCGTAGCCTGTCAGAGGTATAAATTGAATAATCCCGGAAAGAGGTTTTTAGCATTGTCTAGCTACTTACCTTTATTTAGGTGTCATTTTGGATTTATCTAGACTGTTTTTGGATTTATATTCCTTCCAATTATGGTCTTTCGCATTTTATCTTTATGAATTTGTTTTTTTCTCGAGTTTAAAACCACATAAAGAGAGGGAGGAAGTCAGTCTCACTGATTCAAGTTACGGAGACTACAGACTTTCACCTCAAAGGCCGTTCTATTTACTTCTATTATTCTCCCCAGTCTCAGTGCCCAACGTGAATAAATTAACGTGAGAGTAGATAACACATTCTCAAAAGTATGGTAGTTGTAATGAATGTGTTTCAGGAACATCAATAGGAGAATATTTAACAAGTCTCAATCCTCTGAGCATTAGTTCCCACTAAATCGATTTGAATTACTTTTATGGACCTACCATGCAGTGTACATTGATAATTATGGGTTAGTACGAGTATGTTTTTGATGAACCCCTATATATACATTTACCCGACGGTTCGTTAACATAAATCTTTCTTCATAAATCTCTCGTATTCTATCTAAGATCCTTCTATTTAATACTCTATCTCTCTCTATTTAATACTAATACTCTCTATCTACACCTACCTTTACCCCGCCTACCCAACATTCTACCCTCCATTGCAGTCACTACCATCCCCGTTGAGGTTCTAATATTATTCTTCCCTGCCTCCTACAGATTTTCCAGATACAATTGCTAAGCCAAGCTTACATCTCTCAAAAACCTCCATTCAATGCAAATCCTCCTCCATGGACTAGGTTTTAGATCCATACAATGCTGTATTCCATATGATAGTATTCACGTCTTTCCTCAAAGGTTCCTCCCATCAACTATTTCCCGATACGGCTGTAATTACGACGGATGAAGAGAGATGTCGTCACTTGCGAAGGTCTTCATCCACCGGAATTCCCAATTTCAGATGGCAGCATTGGTCAGTTTCCTTCTATGTGTCGCCTGTGTTTCCCAGCCAAGTTCCCTGACCAAGAAAATTCAATTTTTTTGATTCTAACAGAAAAAGGGCTTGGGTAATTGCCCGTATTCAAAGCCCGGCTGCCCCATGTACCCTGACGAGTATGCTACCTGTCACTCCAAATAAAAATAAGAGGCCCCTTGTGTACCTAGATGAAGACTGCGTGAGAATTGCTTTCCACAAAAAGAAAGGCCGGTTTGATGCGCGAGGGGCGGCAAACCTTTGTAACGGCCAAGTGATGTCTACACATTACTCTGCAAGCCGCCGCAAGGGCGTGTGACAGGAGGTGAGTGAGCCATCACCAGGCATGCATTCCCACATGCATATATTAGATATAATAAGCATGCAGAGAAACTAATTACGTGCAAAAATTTGAATGATAAAATAAAATACATCTCATACGGTAATAAAATCAATTAACATTTATTTATTTTTAAACATGCAAGATATACGTACTCTAGCTAGCCTGACTATTATCCCCGAGCTTGTGATCATATTTATTTTTTTCTTTAATTGTACGTGGAAAAAATGACATTTTATATCGATATGTTCAACAGTCTATTTCTCTGGTTTTATGAACGTGATATGGTCTACTATAGTATGTCGAGGTTTGTAATGTAGTTTCGACTTCTTCACGGAAGTGATCTTCCTGAAATCAGTATAATAATTTTAATCTGAGCCTCAACATACGCTCAGCAAGTGGTTCCCAACTTAATTCCTCCAATAAGCTTGTTACACTGTTACGTTGGTCGTAGCAACCTTTCACAAATCTAGCTGCTCTACGCTACACTCCATCTAACTCCAAAAGCAGTCCTGCCTCGTGAGGGTTCCAAACACTCTAGGCATATTTGAGACGGTATCTAACTAATGAAAAGTAACCGCGCTCTTTTACCGTCTCATTACAGTTTGTGGAATAAAGGAATACTTAACGTCGCCCGAATCGCGATAAGGAAACACTGATCATATTACGTCGATAATGATACAGGAAAATTGTATTAATTGAAAACAATTGATTATTTTATGCCATCCATATTTCGGCTTAAAAAGAAAAGTAAAAGACAAATACGGGATGAGTGACTTATTAAAGAAATATTGCCCGGCCATAAACGATTGTACTTTTCTCGGATAAAAATATTTATGACGAAATCGTAATTAAAAAGAGACAAATGGAGAAGACACAGAGGATCGATTGATGGGAATGCTCCGTTACTCCTTGGTGCCATATCAAGATGGTGTGCCATGAAAGGTCTCCCGGTTGCAACTGCGGGCACGCGTGCCACAGGTTTAACACCCAGAGCGAGTTACTTAGAGCACTGTGTATACATATGTACAATTAACGTATCGGTTTAACTAAATGGGGCCAGTTCCTTTCCCTGCGCCGCTTGTGGTCTATCCAAGGATGTTCTGGTTCCCAAAAAATCACTCAGCTTGGGTTCTGAAGTTTGGAGGTGTCAAGAAATCCGTGGAGCCTTCTCTCATCTCTCTATGTAACCCTAGTTTACAGCTTTAGTCTAGTGATGGAATTAACTACAACTGATAATGGAGAGAGATATTAATAAATGCTCTCATATCAGTTTAAGTCATCTGAGCTATAGCGAACGTCCTTTCCTAGGTGCCGTGTTCCTTCACCTCCTTCAGACTCTCCTCCCTAAACCCCCTCCACAATTCTCCCCTCTTCAGTCTTACCTATTTTACCTTTTGCTTCTGTTCAGACCATCTACCTATCATCTCTTAATTCTTCTCATTATTTTATTCATACACTTTTCAATGCATGGCCGCTATTCAATTCTTTTTCCTGTTCAAATTTCTGTCATCAGTGTTCTTTACTCACTTAACCCCAATACTTCTTCATTCTAATCTTTGTTCAATTGCCTGATAGCTGAAATTCTAATCCAAACCCCTATCTCGAAATCTTTGGTTCTTTTCCAGTCCTTCTTAGAGCCAGGATTTCTGAGATTTCATTGTTAAAAACCTTTAAAAAATGCACTCCACACCAAACACATAGTCATCTTTTTCTTTATAACATTTTCTATGTTATTACCATCTATTTATCCCATTTTTCTGAATGCTTCTCCAGCAAATTCCTATTCCTACTCTCACTTAAACCAGACCTGCTAAATGTCACACCTGACGTTTAATTCCGTTCCTCCTTAATATTAAGAAATCAGGCCAGCATATTTTTCTTACGCGGGTGAAACTACGAGAAAGGAAACGATCACACTGGCGCGCACCATGGTCGGCGGTCAGGTGCTTTCTGCCGTAGCTCGCGTGCGCGGCGGCGCCACTTGCGCAAGCCAAACACGCGTAACTGGCGCCACGGAAGCTGAGGTGAGAGAAAAAGGATGAGAGGGAGGGAGGGATAAGGAGATAGGGGGTTGTAGGAACCCCAAAAGTCACTTGACTATTTCCAGAGAACGCCAAGGAGGAAAAGGGGAACATTCGAACCATCTCCACGCCTCCCGCCCATCCATCCGTGAATCTTGCATATAACTCAAGGAGACCAATCAAGGTGACGTCGATGAAGCAAAGTACGTACGTAAGTAATTGGTAGTAAATGGGGAGGAATGGTTGAGCCATAGAGATGTAAATGCACACTCGATATTCGAAACCTATATTTTTAAATAAAAATAAACTCGGCGGCACAGAGTAATCGTCATGAATACTGGACGTGCTACATTTATTCCCACGCGTTAATGCTCATTATTATCTTCTTTTGAGAGCCATAGAACTGCCTGTTTATCTTTTTTCCCGTGCCGTTTCCTCTAATAGCGTGACTGCATTCGGAAACTGCCTCGGTTTTTCCAATGACAAGGTAAACTTTCACTTTCGGAGCAAAAAAAAGCGACTGAAATTGTTTGTCCTGAGAAACGTGTAATGACAATGATTTAGATTCCTCCCTCGAGCGCGGCCGTATAACTATTATGATTTAAGGTTTCCGCATCCACCCGAGCAGCCACTTCCACTTACTGAAACTGCGAGAGAAAAATTGTGCCAGCTTTCCGCGTCGTCCCATTATGGCACAACTTCTCACACGTCTTTTCTCCAGAGTGCTATTTATTTCTCCTCGTATTTCTCTCCCAAAAGTCTCCTCACAGTTATAATCATGCCGGTTACGCAATGGATACCGTTAAAGTAACTACTCATGGATAGGTTAAAATAGAGACCTACTCATCCAATTAAAAATATACTTTGTTCAGTCAAAATTCATATGCATGAATGAAGATGAGGGAAGTCTTTCAGCGATATGGAAGAAATGTTTACATAAGAGAAAATGACGGTTTCCCTGTCTGAAAAATTATATACGATGTAGATCACAAGACATTTCCGTGGGAAGACTGGTAGAGATGCCATGATTATTCAATTGTCTGATTCATATCTACTGCATGTAATATCCACCATGACCCACTGCCCCAAAGGTGCGTCTCTTCCTCCTACTGCGTATTTTTCTCAGACTTTATCGTCATTGGTGGAACTGTCTCTCGACGGGTTTCAATGTGATATCCTCCGTCACCCTGTCCATCTGTGAATCTACTCGTACTCTCACTTGTCTCCAACTTCTGCCATTTTTATGCTATATCGAGCGTCCCAATTCTTCTTCCTCTCCCTCGCTTCTTCAATTTTTCCTTCGACGACTCTGCTTATGAGGCAATTTCCTCGTAATACGAGAAATATAGATTGTACATATAGATCGGCCCCATTCAGGACTTTTGTCACTTTGTGACTCTTTTTAGCAGTTTTCTTTCTCCTATTCTCATCAGTACCTCCTCATTTCTCATCATCCTAAACTTCATCTTAGCATTCCTCTCCACAACCATATTTCAAAACTTTCCGTGTACTTTTCATATTTCTTACTAATTATCCATAGTTTGTAGCTATAAAACACCACACTCCAAAAAAACACTTAGCAAATATATTTCTCATCTGTGTTTGGATACTACTTGCTGTGAAAAGTCCTTTGGCATTTTCAAAGGCTGTCTAATGCATTCGTTCCTGTTTTTATCTGCTCGGTGCAGCTGAGATTCCTTATAATCTTACGTTGTTCGTTAGTCAAGAGAGGTTTTAACACATAATTTAGGACAAAAAGTCTATCACGTTAATTATAATAAAAATTAAATTAACTCCTGAGCAAAGCTGTTGAACCGATACTAGTTCCAGAAATCGCGAGTGCTGGAGATAACGCTTAACTCAAAATGCAGCTGAAAAGGTCATCGGCCAACCTGGGCAAATCAAGGTGCTTACGGAACTATGGAAACTGAACTTACCCCCATATGTGGTCTAATAGCAAATCTCTAATCAATTCAGCTCACAAACAGGGACTTGGTTCCCGTTTTTGTGAAGTTTCCAGGCTACTTCCTCACCTAGGGAAGGGAAATACTACGTCAATATTCATGGCTGTGAAGGCGGGTATTTTTCATGGTGCAGGCAGGTCGCATTGAAGGATTTCCGGTGACAATACTTTCCTCCTTTTCATGGTCTCTCCATTCCACTTTATTAAATCCCAGTGTCTCAAGTGACGTAACTCTGATTATGTTGGAATCTCCAATGTAACAACTGGTAAAACTGTCATTAGGAGACAGTATAAATAAGCTAACACCTATAAAAATGTAAACGAGAAATGGTTAAGGCCGAGACATTGTGGAAATCCATGTTGATAACATCAGAAATAAAACTTTGCGTTCCACACGAAATATAAATTTATGACTCAACTAGTTTCACTGCACTGTAGCATCTTCAG
>WURS02073324.1:0-10375 GCA_011762765.2 Rhinocypha anisoptera | reverse complement strand
TTATGTGGAATTTCAAAGTTTGTGTCTCATTTAATCATGAAGCAGTTCCACGAAGTCACGCCGGAAACTATTTCCTTCTTCTTTTGCCATTTTCAGCAATTTTGTCTTCCCTATGTCTATTTTCATTCCTTGATGTTTTCCTGCTTCAAAAATTCTATCCCTCATTTCTTGTAATTGTTCCTCACTCTCAGCTGTTCCTCTCCCTGCTATTCCTTCATTTAATTTCATTTCATAGCCATAATAGCTCGTAGTAAAACGATAAAAAATAAAACAAAAATGCCCTCTTGCAAAGATAAATAGATAGCATAGCGACGTATAACGGCTCTTGGCAGAAATGTTACCAATTAGTGGTGCAGAAATTTCATTCCTTTTGATGTTATTGGCGCACGCCTTGGAAAAGGTTGAGAACGTTTTCCCAGGAGAGTAGAAGATAGGAAGGTTTAGAGCATAAGATAACACGATCAAACTCATTCTGACCACTCCCGTCGTCTCGAGAGTTGGCGGATGATGACGCGGGACAAGTTACTCACCTCGGGCGTGCCGATTCGATCCTCGAAGTGAATGAGGAGTCTTAAAACGCGGCACGGGGATGTCCCTCAGTATTCCGCTCCCTTATTCGCCTGGTTGTGGGAGTAGTGGATCAAGAAGGCACGCGGTTTCGCATGCCTAGGCTACGAATTCGAATGGTCCCGTGCTCACACGTCTCGCTAATAAATATCCGGACTTCGTCGTGTAGACACAGACACCTGATCGGACTTCTCCTAAAGTCTCCAGCACGGAACGGACACCTCTATTCTCTGTACGGGACAGAGGGAGAAAACCCTACCGACGCTCAACGAGAAACTTACTGATGAATTTTCAACTGTCAACGATCGTGACTTCGATCAATAAGCGAGAAGCACCTGAAAGATAAGATTACGCTCAGTTGCTAAACGGCAAAGGCAAACGAATTCGAGGAACCAAAAAGCGAGATAAAACTGACTTATCCGCGTTGCTGGCGGCTCAGCGAAGCCGAGCCGACTATTGAGAACGGCCATACCATTCACATACAGATGTAATTTTGAGAATAATATCCTTGGTCGATTGGGAGTGGTCTTAAAAAGTTGATAAATGATGAGACGTGAAAATCGATAAACTGCTTTTTAAAAAATCAGTACCACAATCAATAATACAAATGAGTAACATATGCGAAAATTATCAGAAGTGATTTGATTACAAAAAAATTTACTTTTAAATGAAGATAAAAAAATATTAACTTTTTTGCAATGATGCCTAGTGATATGTCGTGGATGGGGTAATAAAACTGAAATTTATCTTTTTAAGTGTTTCGAATCAGTTCAATGATACAGCCTAGAATTTTTTCATACATATTACTGTTCAATCATCATAACATATATTTCTTATGACTGCAGCTGATCTCATAAATATTATGACAATTTATCATGTGGTAATTTCTTCTCCCTAAAGTATATTGCTCACTCCCATCTTTTCTATTGCCCGCAGCTAAATTTCCATCCCTTGTCACAGCCACATATTTTCTTGCTGGAAAATTATCAATAATTTCCTCTAGTTCATCCAATAATCCTTCCACTTTTTTCTTCCTTAATCCTCATGTCATCACCACATGGACATGTATCACAAGTTCACAGCCCTTCTAGAAGTTTTCTCCGGATGTTCCATGAAAATTTATGGTTAGATTTCGCACTACCCAAGGAAATCCATACACTTCTATGGACGCTTTTATGGAAAAGGGACTGTTCCATTGAAATATTATTATTTTCAATGAAAACCACTTTAATGGTAAAAGATTTGTAGCAAATTTCATCCATTTCCATGTATTGCAAGGCCATAGGTGTAAACATGATGTACAGCAAGAATTCCACTACAAAAATTTATGTACGAATTAGGCAATGACCATAAAGTTTTCTTGTCATATGTTATGGATATACAGGGCAAGGAGAAAGCTGTAGAGGCTCCCTGATGAATTTTGTCGAATGATTATTCACAGTAGCAGTGAAGGGAGCTCTGGACAGGTTCTTCCAGAATGTTTTTACAATAAAGAATAACGAGTGAATACGATAACAATACTATAATGCAAAATTAGGTTTGTGCTTTAATATTAGACTCCCCACTATGTTGACTTTCATAAGTGTGTCTAATTTACTTTTGGTCAAATCGTCTATTCAAAAATATGGTGAACAAAGGTCACAATTGCATTAGGTATAATAAGGGAGTACAGTGTACACCTCTTACAATACATATTTAAATAATGTAGGAGGAGTAAACAATATTCCCGTAAACTATTCATAATTCCCACATGTGCATATTTTTAAAGATTTCGAAGTCTAGTTTTCTGAAGAAGTTTAATTTTTTGATGCATTACCATGAATCAGCCATGTCAATTTCATATATATATATATATATATATTTATGGAGCTCCATATACATATGTACTACCTCCCCATATCAAATTTAAAACTGATGTATTTAAAATCTAAGACAAAAAAAGTGACTGGAGCCATTTTTGTATTATTCCTTATTTGTAACATTTAAGAAAATGTGACTTTACTGCCCTTCCTAAAGCTTGTTCTACATAGCAATCTCTCTCAACCAACTTTGCATGTAAATGAAGAATGTGATTGAGTAAACGATTTCTCTGGCATACATAATTAGTAAATTAGTATGTTTTATGTAAAAAGAATAGGCACAGATAATTGCGAAGAGGGTAATTAGGAGGACTGGCAGTGTAGTTCATAGTCTACTTGCACACATGTTATGCCTTCCTATAAATTTTAACATTGACCCTCGAACCCTTGAACTCATCACTGAATATTTTTTATAAAAGGTGTTGATGTAGTCCTAAATAATTATGCATGCATGGTGTTTATTGCACTCCCTGCCACAAGCCCTTGAGGTGACTTGCAGTGAAATTTGTAGATGTAGATGAAAGGAAGTAAGGAGTAATGTAATTTTGTCTATAGTAGAATAAGATGCACACTTATGCTATTGTCGAATCATTATTTTCGTAGATGATGCCCATTTCAAGTAAAACAAGCTTTTGCTTGTAATATGTTTTTAAAAAATTATTCAAGAATACTTTAAGAATTTTCTTTGGTTCTGAGGCTACCTGTTTAATATTGACCTTTTCAAGATAAAACATTGAGCATACCCATAAACATAGAAGCACAAGGGCTTTGCATAATTTCATTCTCAATTCTTAAAGTGAATATTTCTCAAGACTATCTCCATTGTTTTGGTATAAAGATAATGTGATGGAGCCTTTATTCTACTGCTAGGTGGTCCTTCTCCCAGTTTTCATTCCTATGCAAAAACGTTACCCCTAATATTTTTTCCTATTTTAGTGAAACTGAGGTCTACAGGAATTATTTTCCATTATCTAACCTCCAGATATAAATGAAGTATATTTTTAATTTTAAATTTTACATGGTAACTGAAACATCACTTTTAAAAAAAGTGCTTCATTCAAAATGAGTTTGGCCTCTTTGTTTGTAGGACACATACATCCTATATACACCCTTATATCATTCAAACACATATGATCAATAGTTCATAATCAGAGCCAGGCAGTCAGCAATCGCATGCATTTATTGTAACGTCTTTATAACAAAGTAAATAATGAAATATGCAGTTTTGCAGGCATAAAATGGTGCTACACAATAAGGAACACAACCAGTAATTTCTTTCTTGCCGTAATTAATTACTAACAGGGTAGGACCTTGTATGAAATCACATACCGATGAACCGCTACATCTGGTTGATCCAGGAAAAAGTTTATTCTTCATTGATGTTCTGCATTAAAATCACTACACTAACTGGTATTATACTTCTTACTTCTCTTCTACTGATAAATACTCAAGAAATGGGTTTAAACCCTCTAACTGGCTTGATAATCTTTCCCTACAGCGGTTCGCCCAAAGGCATATGACCAGTCTGTCATAACTCAGAAGATATTATTTATGACATTTGCAATGTGCCTATTATTAGAAGGTTAAATCTATTATTTTAAATGTCTTTGAATTAATGAAGGAGGATTAATAATAATCGGTGTAAATAAAAGTGTTTTGGAAGAGAGTTAATGATACAATTAACAATAACCTCTTGGCTAATTTGCTATACTTCGCATAGTTGTGTTTTCTATATTTTATGGGCAGAAACATGCATAGAAATAAAGGATAAAAAAGAAGTAGGTGTTTTCAAGTACCTGAATTAAAAATTGAATTTAATTCACCTCCAGAAAGGATTTCGTAAAGAAAAAAAATAAAACGCACTGAGTATCGAAACGCAATCCTCTGCACAGAAGTCGAGTGGGCACTAGACCAACTTCCAACCATGGCGAAAATGTGATTTACCTGTAGTCTGTTTCCGTAATATTCTAGTATATTTTAATTTATTTTTTTTTGTTCAAATGCAGGCCTATAGGGAAGAAAGCCGAGACACGTGTTTCCTATTTTTTCTTCGTTTCATGGTAAAAATTTTCGTCAAGATTCATGACCCAAGGTACACAACCTCTCCTTGTAAGTTAATACCCATATTTTGAGACTCAAAGAAATTGCACCCTTTGTTCTGCCTAAGGAAGAACATCCTCAGGGAAAGCAACTGAGAAAAATATTAGGAAGACCTTGAAGTCGAATGCGCATCTGAACCGTAACGTTGGACTATATCTATAATGATTTATTTCTCATAAGTTGATCACAAATTATAATAAAAAACATTTCCCTCATGGGAAAACTTTATTTTTTAATAACCTTGCAAACAATTATGTACACACGACTATTTTCCTTGGAAAAAAACTGACGATTTAAAAAAAAAATTTTATTACAATGTGAAACTTGAGTCAACATATACTTGATGTAACAACTCAGAATTGAAGGTGTAGGAATTATTTTTAAAAGATAATTATAGTCATATCTTATTTAGTTCTGTTTTGACTAACATTTCAATAAATTTAAATATGGCCCACCAGAAGTAACAGTGAGCATTCAAAACAGTCAACCCTCAAAATTTTAATGTTTCAAACACCATTATCACTTAAACTCTTCTCTGCATACATGGGACAAATGACTGATACTTTCAAATGACCAAGCAATATTGTGACAAAAATCTTTTATTCATCATTGTTTTGCACATGTGTGAGTGTTACATGATTTGGATATATGTACACTTGTAGATAAAACACAGTGCTTGTCATATTCGTGTTCAATTCAGTGACTGAATAGTACTTCAGAAATATAAATACATAGACAAAATTTTTCCCAATAAAATAACTACACAACAGTTGCTAACTGATTCATAAATTCTTTGGCATTCATATAAATTGTATCTCTAAAATAAATAATAATAAGTAACACAAAAAAAACATGATATCCTCGAAGCAGATATCTTAAAAACCATCCACACTGCCACCGAAACAAAGACACATTCATGCATACCTCGTCATAAATCTACAAAACATTCAGATGGTAAGAGAACTAGTGTGCTTGTCGAGCCATTTCAACATTGCAGTCTGTCATTGGGTGGAACACTGTCGATTTCCTGCTTTGATTTCGCACAGAAGACACATTGGGATGAGGTGATGTTACTTCATGTTGTCGTCTCTCTTTGGTCAATCACAAATTGTAAATTTCCTCTCAAATTACTTGCTGAGTAGTTACTGATGCTAATTTGGTCCCATATCCCAAAAGGACTTTGTGCAATATATTTACTCTTCATGAGTTAAAAAATGGACATTATCAGCAAAAGTTATTAACAGTTAATGGACAAGTAATAGTAGGCATTCACTTTTGAGCATATTTAGGCTTCTTGCATTGAAGCATGACTTTGGAGTAGTACAGAAATGCTTCTTTGTCACCTGGCAACGGCTGCTGAAGTATCTTAAGGTGGGGAGTCGGGAGATGGGGAGAGGAGAGGGTCCATTTGCTGTACCCTCTGCAGGAGGGATGCCCGGACGGCAGACAGCACTTTGAATGCCTCTTCAGTTCCTGGGGCCACGGTTTTGTCAGGATGGAGCAGCATAGCAAGCCTCCTATAGGCACGGTTTATTTCCTCACTAGTGTAAAGGAGAAATAGCACATTTAGACTCAATTACAAATTGATCTTGAACAGTAAATGTATATGTGGGAATGAATGGAAGGATATTTAACACATTCACTGCCCGCAATGCTCATGATGTGGTCACCCTGCTTTCCTCACCAGGTGCCCACAACATGCCTCGTGCCATTTGTGTTGTTGTCTGTTCAAGTTGCTGTGGTTTTGAAGTGGCAGCAGAACAGTGTCTTGTAATCTGCTGATGGCACTCAGCAGAAGCCTTACATTTAAAAAATATCTTTGGTTTCAAATTTTGATAACTAATTAAAATAAAGATTTTAAAACAGTCGTGGCAACAGAACAAACTTCAGTTGAGATGAGGGGCAGTGAATGTGTCTAAATCCCGAAAGTACTAATGCAGAAATTGTTTCAAGTTTACAGAAAAAATTAGCTAATTTGTGAAAACTTTTCATGAGAAGAAAGTAAGTGTGATGTCTAGAGAAAAGACGAAAATTCTTTAAAACCTATAAATTTTTTCGAAAATTCTTGGAAGACCTATAAATTTATGAAGGAACAAAAACACCCGAGTTAATCTGTGAGAATGAGGTAATTATTAGGGCAGCAAGTACTACTGTTATGCATCGAAGATAAACTCAAAGAGACCCTAACACTGATAGATTCAAATTAGACTTTTTCCTTCATGGAAATTTTGTTTAAAAAAAAGTTAAGTACTCAAATATCACCAAAATATAAAAACCTGAGTTTAAAGCTATCCACAATCATTCTAACAACCTCTTAACAAAAACCATTTTGGTTCCCTGAAATTTATCGTGTAGATGTGTTCAGCCTAACACATAAGAAAAACTACATGTCTGAGGTACTGACACTGTAGCACCCCTCTGCAGCCCCAACTTCTCAAAGTCGTCTGGAGCGTTGAGGAGGCGATGAACTGTCCCAGCGTGGTCCCCACCCACTCCAGGGATCCCGTCGACATTGGTGGGGCGCCCGACACCAGGGGGGTCCGACTGAGTGGATCTCGTGGTGGGACGAGAACTGGAAAGCCTCGCAAATTCTTGTGCTCTCACAATGTTGGTGAACAGCGTCTGCAATGGCCAGCAGAGAATTGTCACAAGCAGAGAACAAAAAACTTATTGTAAATACCAGAAATTGTAAACAATGAATACTTAGATACAGGTCTGTCATCATCAAAGGAAAAGAGTAAACTCAGAAACTAATAACGGGACTCACAGTGAAAGTAAACTCCACCTTTGGAGAAAAAATATGTAGCAAATTACATATCCTGTTGACAACCAAACTCAGGACCAATGATTTTAGGAAGAATATAATAGACGGAAAAATAGAGGGGAAGGCCTTATGGGGAAGCCCGAGGGAGAAATATATAAGGAAAATTATCAGAGACATTAGAAAGAAGAACTGCCAAATGATAAGAGAGCTATAGCACTAGATAGGAAAGAATGGAGGGGGGCTGCAGTCAACCAATCTTTGGATTGAAGTACTGATGATGAACCATAAACAGCAATACATTAGACTAATTAATAAATTTAAACAAAATTTGTTAATCATGAAAACAGTTATTCAATTCCTAATAATTAATATGGAAGTGGGGGGTCTTTTGTCAGTTGAATGAAGAGACGAGAGTTTTTTTTAATGAGAGTAGGAATATTATAGGAATGGAGTGATCACATAATGGAACATACTTTATTGATAGCAGAGATCCCATGGTTATGGCTGCCACTAGATTCCTTTCTATGTTAGTGTTCTCATTATCGTAGCTTGATAGCATGTTCTATCCATTTCCTAAAAACCAATCTGATCTCCACCATGGGAACCACTTGTCCTAATCTCAAAATTGCAACTTATGAGTTTAGATACTAATTTTGCTGCAAGCAAAATTAAACTAACAATAATAATATTAACATTTGTTCATCATAGCAGGTGGTACAATCCATTTTAGATCTCATAAATTGTCTACAATTGCATATAGCATGTGTACCATTAGTCAGTCATAGATTCTTCTCTTAAACTTTCATTCTGAATCTGGTATGCATTTAGATTGTACATGCTGTGCCAGTTCTTATCCCTGTGCCCTGTTTCACCATTAACATCTAGTGCTCAGAAAATCGCTGAGCTTGGGTTCTAGCTGGAGGTGTCCAGAGGCATCGCTGCGACTTGAACCCATGTAATTCTACCCTCTGGGCTACCATGTCTTCTGTAAGAGCATAAGTGTAAACCTAAATAGTATTCTCTTAACTATTGCCGTACTGAAAATCACAAATCCCGCTGTGAATTACTATATAAAGGTAAAGTGATGATACTTGTTCTAATGATGTTACTTATGTAATGAAACAGGCCTTACAATAAAAATTTTTATGTGGAAAAGGCAGCAGATTTTTTCATCCTTTAAATACAGAGTTCCATAAAGTAGAGCCAAAAACAGTATATTTTATATTTTTATGTAGTTATTTCATTTTGATGTTTCTGTATTAAAATTCAACTTACCTAATTAATAACAAATGAAGAAGACTAACTTTCCACAATTTTTTATTTCTTTGGTATTAATTGTGTAAAGTTACAGTTTTCTTCATTTGTCAAGATGAATTTCCACACTGCCAAGCCTGAGACAATCGAATTTACCTAATTAAATTAAATAATAATGAATTGTAATGCTTGTGTTACTTGGAATTCAGGAGAAAAATTTTATAGTTACACCAAAAAGCAGGAAAGGAATGCTTGGCAAGAGCAGAAACCTCCTAATGATCCCCCTAATCATATTTTCAATGCAAGAAGGTTCATAGGCATTATGTCATTTGAAGGGCTAAAATATTTGTTGGAACATGAGTCAAAAAGTAATCTCTGTTATGTGACCACGAAAATATTCTACCATATTTTGATTCACTAAGTCATTGTAGAATCCTGCCATCTGCAGATTAGCTAGTTGTCACATCAATCAACCAAAATAAACATGTTTATACCCTTAAGAGACATGGGGACGAGTGTGGAGACTTCTGATTTTTAAGTAGTGAATTGAATCAGTCAATCATGGTGAAGGTGGAAGGCCTCTGTAAAAGAATGCCAAAAGAACACCAAGAAAGTTGTTTGTCTGTGTAGTTACGAGTGTACAAGTGAGTGAGAAAATTTCAAAGAAGTGTGCATGCGGCAGGGGTAAACCAATGGAGTGTTTGCTCTGGCAAACTGCAGACTGCTAAAACTACACCTGACATTGTCACTGGTGGTCATCTAATGTCACAGGAAACAAGGCAACTAGCAGACATGCACAGTAAGAATGGGCATCACCAAAGGGGGCAGCTGGCCCCTGCCCAGAAAAATTAATGATGAAAAAAAAAATTAAAATGAAGAACTTGGGAAAAAACGCTCATAGGACATTAGCAAATATTATTAACAAGTATGCATTATTAATTAAATATACATTTTTATCCTTTTCGATAAGAAGGTTTCTTGTTCAAAACATCTGGTTTCTTTGCATGTAACTCTATTATCTTTTAAGTTGCTTCCCCCTCCCCCTTTCTCTCCGCCCCAGCTTGGAACCTAATGTGATGCCCACGACAATAAGATTCATATGTAAAACACAAAATGCTACATTGCCACAGAGGGTCACACAATGTGATTTGAAATTTTTATGATCATATACATATTATTGGTTACTTTCTGACTCACCCCCACATGTTCCATCCACCTCAGCATCACATTAGTGTGGACTTTAGAATTTCTATGCATCGCATTAGACATGAACACAAATAACACATTTTTAAATTAGTCAATAATGCTCTATATATTGTTCTATGTTCTATTAGCCATTCATGTTGTTTTCAAAGTTCTACAATGTATTTTTAATAGAAGTGGTGAAAGGACTCCCAGAAATAATTAATTACTCAGTGAAAGCCATGTGATAGTAATGTGACAGTGATAGGCCTATAAATGAAAATTTTCACCAATTATATTCATATCTATGGGACCGAAAATGTAACTGCCTATTCACTTCCCACTGATGTAGAAAAAGCAAAAACCAAAGAAAATATTATATAAATGGGGACATGAAAATGCACAAATGTTTGTTTTAAAAAAATTCAAAAAATGAATTGTTGTTCAAAAGTAGCGCATTTAGGACTTGAGAGTGATGTACGTTTGTTTTGGTTTAATATTGCTTTCTCGAGCTACAGAGTTGTATTTTTTTCCTGGCACATGCCATTGACCTTAACTACCTACGGTAGTACAACCACTGCATAATCAAACGTACAAAGGTTTATTAATTAATCAGTAACACCAACAAGTGAATACTTCGCAGTTGGGG
>WURS02073293.1:0-10376 GCA_011762765.2 Rhinocypha anisoptera | reverse complement strand
CCTCTTCCCGACCCCCCTCCTTTCACCCCTCCCCCCTCTCCCTCCCCACCTCTCTCTCTCTCCTATCCCTTTCTCCGCCGTCGCCCAGACTTCCTTCCTGTCCTGTCTCCTCTCTCTTCCCCGGTCAATTTGCCCTTTCTTCTCCTTAGTCCACTCACTGCCCTGCCACGCCCGGCCACTGACTTACCTTGCCCGAGCCTTCCGATGGAGAGTGTGAGATTCTAGTTCGCGTTCGCACCGCGGATATTTTTCGGGTGAACTGTGCATCCTGCGGACGTCGCGTGACACGAATGGAAAGGTACATCGACGAGTGAAAGTGGTGAACATACCGTGCCATGTCCGAATTTTTCCTACGCAGTCCCCTTCATAGGAAAATGCAATTCGTACTTCGGCAGTGCGATAAGTCTTCACGACGGTAATTCCAACGTGTGACCCGAGTCATCAGTCCCGCATGAAATATAGGCTCGCGTGATAAACCTATCGTAGTTGTCTGGAAGATCGTGTGGTGTGTTTACATACGAGCCAGCAAGGTTTTTCCGGGAGTTTTCGTTGCCGGTTGTATTTCTAATGAAAATAAGCAGAGAATGTTACAGTGTTACTAATCTCGTTCCACATCCTGGGCGGTTGTCATTTGTCAATTTTGCTGTCGTCGTCTTTGTAGTGAGTTTACTCTAACATTTCGAGTTTTTTTCCACATCGTGGAACCTACATTCTTTTTTTGAAAATCTACAATGGAAACGAAATTGCCATTCTTGCCTAGGTCCAATCGAGTCGAATTCACGTTTAATCTAAGCATACAAGGCAGAACAAAGTAAAGCTAAACCTGGATGAATATGTGATTTCTACCCTCACACAATTCCGTCCTCCCATTCTTCATATTCTCTCTCGGCCTCGGTCTCGGATAATTCTCTTGGAAATTATAAATTATTGATTGTTTCCAGTAGTCTACCACGATGATCATTCAAACTTGTCCTCGTCAGTCATTCAAACCGAACATCGGTCGACTTCTACCCTATCCTCCAATGTACACTTTACTAAGTGCCCTGATAACATTCCACTTCATCGCCCGTATTTATTTGTCCTTGGTACTCGTGCCTGGTCATACTCTCGAAATATTTTCCACATGTTATCTACATTTTCCAAATCACATTTTCAAATTTGTGATTTTCCAAATCACAACCACATTTTCAAAATTGTTTCTAAGTAATCATTTCATTCTAAAGTTGTTATCTATCTAAAAATTAATCGTATCACAAATTTATCTGCAAACTCCTTGCTTCAAGACATCTCATATATTTAAGATATCGTCTTCGGCACTACTTTGTGGAGTGAACGAAACCGGTCGCGCAATAAATATATGTTTATATCTTTTTTTTGTGAAATTGCAAAGTTTATTTATCCTGTGCATCTCCTCTATCCACTTTATGAGTCCAAACAATCTTCCGCATTCGCCTACAGAAAATCGCTTATAGGACTCAGATTTTTCACTTTCCCACCTCTCTGCTTCTCTATTTCTCTAATGCGTACATCTTGTCATAAATTCCAAACGAACATTTTAACATTCATTCTTTGTAGTTGGCAAACATATATAATGCGAACACTTTTGGCATGACCTCCTCGAATGATGACAATTGCCAATGAAATATTTGTAGTACTGAGTGCCATTCAAGCCTGATACAACTTCATTTATTTCCTAATTTCCAGTGATGGTTTACCAAGGATTACGTCTGCAAACGATCACTATAACCATTAGCACCCTGGTTTTTAATATAGCATGATGGAAATTATGTGACTTAACAGAGGGCTTCTTAGAAACATAATTATTCATAGAGAATTATGAGCATAGAAGCATAAAGATATTTAGACGATTTTATTAAGAAGTGAGATCTGACTGTAGATATTACTTAGGTGGTTCGATTTTTAAATAGATTTATCGTCATAAAAAAATCTAAATCCTCAATAATTCTTAATCTACAGCATCTTGGGATGAAAGTTAATGCAGCTGAGAAGAGATTTTAATAATATCGCCTACACAATGGATTTGTTACTGTCAGGTATTAATTTTGTCTTTGTTCAGATAACTAGTATTCGATTATGAAGGAGGGAATCGATCTCACGTCCACTCGCAGAGAACTGACATACATTGTACTAATTTATTATAAAAAATATTTGAAAGGATGATAATAAGCAAATTGGGAAAAATTTTTAAAATAATAATAACAGAAATTTAAAAAATCCTTATGAAGGCCTCGTAATTAAATTCATGGGTCCATAGAGAAATATAATACAGAAAGGAAACCTATTTAGTAAAGTATTAGTATGTATTCCCTCAAAAGAGAATCGTATGTGGGGCTGGAAAAGCTGACTTGAAATTAACATATGTAGATTTTAAGCTTCGTATTTCAGTGAACATTAAAATTTATTATGACTCGTGATTTTGACCTATTATCGCATAATCTTGACACTTCTCTGTCTCTTTCTTTAACCAGTGTTTAAAAACAGTGGTCAGTTAAATTTAATCAGTGTTCAACTTGACATGTTTTGCATTTAATTCGGTCAGCCCTTCCTTGGGAGTTTTTCCCAGGCAGTTTGCTTTTTGGTTTCAAATGCATCCTTATGTTATTTCCATAATATATTTGTAATACTTATCATTGTGAATGAGATATATTGCTTAGACGAAGAACGTCTTACTTGCCTAATGTCAATGAAAGTTAAGTGGCCTATGGTTTATAAAAGTTTTTTATTAGTTGAATAACTATTTTATGATATTTCTTGAAAAACCATCCCTGAAATTCAATCCTGTGGTAACGCTTGGTACTTGAAGCGGTGGATCAGAAATATCAGCAATGTCTGTCTGTTGTGATCAACTATGTTTGCACTCAGCAAAGTTATCTACCGGGAATGGTACTGGTAAAGCAAAAGAAAACAGTGGAAAGACCATGTGAAAACTTAAGAAGTAGTCACGCGATCAAATACACTCATAATGTTATTCTTCCCAAGGAAAGGACGCCTGACGAAAAACAAAGCGTGGAATTTCAAGACTTGGATTGAGGTTGTGCGCGTTCTAGTACTAGAACATCAAATCAGGTTGAAAAATCTATAATAGACAAATTATGACTTTTGGATTTCGATGATAATTATTGAAAAAGGAATTGGACAACGCGATTTATAAAACGGCAATATTAATTTTGGCATTCCCAAATTCAGAAGCTGAATGAGATAGATAGAGGCTCAAGAGGCTAATGGCTGGTACTTTTTGTAGTAGACAGAATTTTGTAAGTTTGGCTATTTTTTTGTATCGGAATTTTTTATGTCGCATAGGAAGCATAAAGGGGAGCAACATGAAACTTAAATGTTACTAACTAATAAAAAAAACAAAATAAATGAGAAGGGCTACAAAAAAAGAAAGATTACATTCTGTCTTTGTCTCGAGTAAGTCGATTGCAAGGGGAGACAAAAAGATAAGGAAAGAGAAAGAGAGAGAGAGAGAGGGATGGACATTTTTAATAAACCGAAAGGAGTAATATTTCGGCTAGAACAAAGGTTCTCAGCGATATTTAACACGCTTAGCCTCAATGCCAAAAAAAACCGGGGAATTTGTAAAAAATACTATTTCTGTTAATCTGAAATAAAAAAATTCAAATAAAAAGAATAAATTTTTTTCATACAATAATATATCCTAATAAATGACAAATGTGATAATACGATAAAAGTAAGAAACTAATTTATCTGTAGATTACGTTTCAAACGGTTATTCCTGTGCCACTAACTCCTTCAAGTACACAAAAAAACCTGGTGAGATCACTGGAACTAGGAGGAAAATCGAGGAAGAGTGTACTTTGTCATCATCATAAACAATGAAATTCTTGTATCATCATCAGTACTTAAATCCAAAGATTGGTTGAATACGGCCCTCCATCATTTTCCATGTAGTGATAACTCTATTATCAATTCCTCTTTCTAACGTCACATAATTTGTCCTATATATTTGTCCGTCTGCTTTCCCACGAAGTCTTTCCTTCTACTATCCCTTACATTATATTCCTCAGGGACTCATTATACTTCAGGATGTGCCCTATCCACCTTGTTCTTCTTTTACTTGTCGTACACCAGATTGACTTATCTTCATCCGCACCTTTGTACAATTCCTCGTTCCTGACTCTGTCCGTCCACTTGATCTTCAAATTCCTACGTCAGCACCATGTTTCTAAGGCTTCTATTGTTTTCTGTTCTTTTATTCCTAATGCTTCGTGTCTCTGATCTATAGTGTCATGCTCCAATACGAACGTTTTCACATATAGCTTCCATCTCTGGAGTGCTCCCTAGAAAATACTAGTTGTCTCTTCGCTATTAAGTTCTTCTTCTTAGAAGAAGAACTTCTTCTTTTGAGCTAATCTGCAATTGATAATCATAGAACTTCCTCCGTCCCAATTCTCCTGGTCCCATTAAGGTTAAGCATTCCACTGGTAATTTATTTCCTTGTAGCAAGACTTGTAGCACTCAACTTGTCTCTTCCACAAGCTAATATTCAAGTCTTCTTGCTATTTATTCTCATTTTGTCCTCATTCAGTACTTTCTCCATTGAGTTCAAGACAGTCTGAAGGTCTTCATTTTTCTCTACTTTACCTGCTATGTCCTTCTCGAAACGTAAGCTATTAAGTTCTTTCCTACTGACTGTGATTCTTCTGAAGCCCTTTTCTTGTATTTCCTATATAGCCTCTTCTAGGTTTATGTTGAACAGTACCGGTGGGAGGTTTCACCATTGTCTAGATTTATTACTTGTCTAGCTTCAATTTGTCTTTCATTTTTCATATATATATATATTCCATTTATTAGTCTTCTATCGTTGTAATAAATACCTAGTTTCTACATCAAATTGATATTGTTATTATTTTTCACGTTGTCAAATTTCTTTTCCAAGTCCAAGAATGCTACGTAAGGTGGTTTGTTCACACGTCTAATTTTTTACTACCATTATTCTTAGGATCAGTGAGTCCTGTCTGGTTCCCCTATTCTTTCTTAATCCAGAGTGTTTCTCCGGTAGTTGTTCTTTGATTTTTCCCCTCATTATACGGTCGATCAATCTTATTAGTATTTTTATGGTCCGTGTCGCATGGTTCGGTGTTCCTCGCATATCTTTGTTCTAGTTTCTTTCGAAGTTTACTTATTTTCTACAATACAGTTTCATAAAATAATAGCAGTAAAGGAAACAGTCTGGGTCCCAAAACCATCAAGGTTTTTCAAATAAGTTTCTCTGCTAAATGAAAAATAATTTAGACGGGAACAGAAAAAAATCAATGTAGACATAACAATAGGCCCCATAATGAATGTCACGAATGTTACTATGCACAAGTATGCTGTGCGAATGCTAAATAAATTCTAGAAGAGTCTTCACTGCAGTACCGAACGAATTTCGAGAAAAGACACTTGCCAAGTAATAATCATATCATGCGCGTCTTTTATAATAAGTCCTTCGTAATATTATGAAGAATAACATGGAGAAGAAAATCATGTCGGACAAGGAGATGATAAACCGGAATAACATGACATAAAGGGTCATAGCTCATAGAAGCGCATGACTACATAAGTACATAGTTTCCTGGAGCTAGTGTCATAGGCAATTCAAATGTGTCCTCCGTTTGAGTGCTAAGGGAGCTTTTAACATGACTGAAGATGCTTAATATCGATTAAATTTAAGATTACGATCTTTTCATTGATTTTGTGTAAACATTGACAATGTGTTTCAATTGAATGATAGATTAATGGCATGGTACATTTGATAAAAGGATGCCTAGTATTATCAAAATACTCAAATATATCGGCAGGGGGCTAAAAAGGATTACAATAAAAAATAGATAACCGAGGTGGTAATAAAAACCTTAATATTTTTCGTTTAAATGACACGGTGTGTAAGAATTAGGCAATAATCACTAAAAATCTATTAATAATGCAGATTTGTCTCCGAAACTGAAGACACAACTCGACCACTATATCAATAATTCGACAACAACACATTATTTCGGCAGTTCAGACCTAAAATACGACAGTATTCAACCCTTTACTCTATTTGATAGGTGAGGACAGAAAACAGCCAGTACAAAGCACAAAGGTGTGAGCAAATTCACAAATCTGGGTAGCCGGGCCATTTCCTTTCCCTTTGAATCCCCTGGTTCCGCAGAAAGATCTGGTACACCTGGTCATTTGACATTTGTGTACTTGTCCAGAAGTGCCACTGCTTCTTGAACCCGAACCTTCCCTCTTTAGTAGCCAAACGCTGTACACACTGGGCTACAATGACCTCATATATATAGAAACTAACTACAATATAAAAACGAAAAAACTCGTTTCCGTTTTTTCGATTTTTCAGAGATTTTAATTAACCAGTAGTGAGGAATATATTTAATTTGGGTAAAGTAAAATCTCTGCATGAAAAATTTACTAAGCCTAAGATGCTTAATTAAATATATTATTTATTACTCATAATTAAAAGGAAAAGAAAAAAAACAAAAAAAGATGAGGTGAAGCCAAGGATAAGAGATAAGAGAAGGTGAAGCTAAGGAAATGCTTAAGGGTGAAAGCCTAGAGAAGTTAAAAGATGGATGTAAAAATTAAAATGTGCAAAGGTTGTGAAAGGGAAAATAATATGGTAGTTTACTGAAAGATTCAGATGGAAAAAGATGATGAAATCAATTCTAAATACATAAAGATTATTTAAAATATAATAACAACTTAGGACAATTATCATTCGGGTGACAGCAGTCAGAGAAAGACACTATATGAATAAAAATACTATCTACCATAGAAGGATCATTTAGACTAAAGTTTGTTAGGTGTGAGTAAAAAATATTCTTTATCTGAAAACTTCCCTCAGAGAATTCACAAACCCTCCATTCTTACCCTTGCACTGATATGATTTTTTAAATCTAAATATAGATATAAGAATCCTTTAAAATAAATTAATTTGTGATCTACGTCACAAGGATTGTGATTTAGCATTAGGTTGCAGTAAGTTACTTTTCCAACCCTCTATATGCAAAAATAGATAAATATTTATCATGTTTCTCCCTAAAGTCAATTTTAAATAGAAAATTGATGAATTTAAATGAAAAAGCACAAAAAGTAAACACCTTCAAGTTCTTTTATCAGAGAGAGGTGATGCCACTCTTTCTTCTAGCTAAAGTAAGGTAATTCTGGATAGTTAGGGACGACGATGTGTTTGGAAAATTCTAAGAGGGAAAGTTGAGAAGGAATATAGCTTTTGGTTGAGCAAAAGGAAAAAAGCCTAGAGAGAAAGCCTGTCGATGTTAACAATGAGCCGATATAACGAAAATTGTATATAACTAAGTTTTTAAAATAATGCCAACAAATAATAATAGTCCCTAATAGTCAGGGTTAATAAAAATAACTATGAATATTAAATTATAATTCCAAACAGGTTACCATATAATAGCGGAATTCAGCGGAAACAAATAGAATAGATCTCTTAAATAATAATGACGAATTATCGCTTAATTAATTCTAGAAAAAAACGATTGGTGTCCGAATACTTCACCGAATGATGAACGAATATGGCTGGTTTAAGGAAAAGCAAAATATTATATTACAAAAGTAAGAGCAGATAGCACGTCTTTCAAGACCAGTTTGTACAACAGCATGGTTATGACTTTAAATGAATGATTCATGATTTTGAAAAAATTACCCATCTGTACAATTGTAATACCAGTTTTTTCTGAGAAATATTTGAAGTATTTGTTTAAAATTATGTATATAACTTTTACTCGTTATTAAGGTAAAAAGTTTTAGAAGTTAAAATATATGCTAATTAATATAAATTTGACAAATTTTGACCATAATTTGTGGCCTGGATTGGCTTTCGGTGAAGTATGGGACTATTTTCGACAATGCATTTTAGTGAATAATAATTTTACCAGAGCAATTTATTTATAGCGAAGAGGATAATTAAAGCATGCAATTTTGAGAACAATGGAATACGAAGAAAATTACTTCAGATCAAATTAATTTTCTAGTTAATATGAGAAGATGCGTTTCTCTGTCATACAAGTATTATATTAAATATTGTAAGTAAATATGACTAATTACTTAGGAGTAAGTACTGGTGGTGAAATGTAAAATAATTTGTTTTATTTTACAAGTTAAAATGTATTTTTATTGTCTTTTTAATATGCCCTGTTCACTTGAGTCTGAGAAATACTTGAGGCCGAGAATCCGGAATTCAATTATGATAGGAAAGCGAACTACACAGCATTACGACCCACAAGAGATATTATTTTTATTTATTTTACTTTTGCCCACACACCGTGAACATTATAACGCCATTTTGATAACAGGACGGGAACACATACGTCCATGCCCCATGTGAAGAATGAGAAATCCACCTATTAAGGATTCGGACACTGGACCTCTGGTTTAATAGACAAGGACGTTATCTGAGGCCGGCAAATATATTATTTATTCAACTAGTTTCCTTGCATTGTAGCATCTTCGGAGTAAAGGTAAATTCAGGAACGATGCGACAGTGTAGTGAAACCATTTGAATAATAAGTATATATATTGTAGATCTCATAGTTTGTATTCCTTATGCTAACATCGCAATGGAATTACACACATCCTCAGCTTCAACATCTCTGAAATTAAGTCAGCCTTGTAAGCCAGATGTTAGAAGAATGTGACGATTTATGGAGATGCTATGAAACTATTCATAATACATATGTAACTATTTTGTATCGCAAATCTTTTTTTCCTTTTACTACCCTTTAGTATTTCGTTAATTTTCTTATCCACCTTATTGTAAATAATTTCCAACGAAGTTTTTCCTTCCCTAACAAAAAGATAATTACATAAAAATGTTCTTTTTAAGGTGTGTAAAATTTTATATTGGTGTAGACCTATGGAAAACACATTTCTTTTTAGGAAATGAATTTTAGCGATAATGTTATTAAATTGACCTAACACAAAGTGAAATTATCAATATAATGATTACAACATACGTATTTAATAATTATATTTCTTAAACTTCAATATTGAAAACTTTTTAAAAACTCGAATGCCATTACTGATGAGAGTAGAATCACGTTGCGAAACTAACTACAACGCTTTATTTTTGGACTTGGCGAACTCGCGCACTACTTGCCGGCGGACAGAAATTAGCACGGTCATGGTTATTTCAGGGGCAGAGAGAAAATAAGCCGGATTTGAACCTTTGACCCCCGCGGTGGCCATTTGTGTATTCCACTCAGTAGTCCACCATGCTTCTCATTCCATTCCCTAACATCGTGTAATTTATTGTCATAGAGAAGGGAGGGTAAAGCGTAGCGTGTGATGGACTGCTGCGTGGGCATTCCCTAAGAAAAGAGATGATATTCAGCGTTTTTCTCCCGGTGCTGAAATATCTCCTGTCTCTCATGACAGCAAACAAGCAAGGGTCGGCAAACACCGCGTCGGATATCTACGAGGATGACCCGATAAACAGAGTCAGTGGTTCGAATCTCGCTACGCGTTTAAATCCATCTGCGCCTTGGAGAACGACGCCCAAGGATATTTCCTAATCCACTCAAAAACTTTGCCTTTTTCAATGAAATAACTCGAAGTGTAATAGACAAATATTTAATTAATCAAAATTAGGACAAGTAGATAAACAAGTAACTTATCAAATTTAACTTCATTGGTTTTCTCGTTATAATCCTCCTGTACGCTAAACCGATTTTTTCTTGCTAAGTATCAAACTGTCAGTTAAAATCATTATACAAATGCAACGAGAATTACTTCATTTTTATATTGCTCTATTTTATTTACTGAGGTCGGCCGAGAGTTGCAGCCCCCGAAGGATTTAAAAAGCTAGGTAAAGAACCTCATATTTAAAGTGTCACTTTAAACATAGAATTCCTCAAATTTTCAATTATCTGTGAAACCTTACAGACGATTTGAATAACATTAAACATTGTGAGACGCGGAACCTCTTAATCGAGGTATGATGTTTCGAAGTTGTTTTCCAAACAATATATTTTAGAGGCAGGTTTCGTTTTTTCTAGCAGTATATAGCCAGATCTCGCGGTAGATTGTCCTAATCCGAGTGATGTAGGAGCGTTCGGCGTCTCGGAGAAACATATGCAGGTGTATGTGGGTATGGATACGGAGCCGTTACGTACAAGATTCATCAGAATAGTTCTAAGTATTATGAGGCATTGCAAAATCTTGGAGTACCTAAGAATATCGCCGCGCTCTACTTTCTCACATTACACTTATTTCGTAATGGTCACAGTTTCAGCCAGGCGTTCCACCTACTAATCGCGAAAAATTTTTGGTTACCAGTCACTCATTTCTTCGATAACTACCAAGGTATAATGTTGTTGGCAGGT
>WURS02073282.1:0-10376 GCA_011762765.2 Rhinocypha anisoptera | reverse complement strand
GCTAGCACTAGATAGGAAAGGATGGAGGGCTGCAGTCAACCAATCTTCGGATTGAAGTACTGATGATGATGAGACTATTTGTTACAGGGAGATTTACTTCTAGTTTAGACCGGAAGTATTATTACCTTTGCACGCTAATATTACCGAAGCAAACGAACATTCACGGATTTTGATGCTTAATCCTTCGGTGGACTTCATAACGTGCTCGCGAACTTAATAGAATATAAATTATAATGAATTTATTTATTTATATTCTCTTATAAAATTCGTCAGGCTATGCGGAAAATAACAACATTTTATTTTCCCATTCCTCCGTTTTATCTGAAGATCTCTACTATCACATTGTATTATCTTTTGTGTTAACTAAAAATAACAAAAAAAACAATATTTTTAATCGTTTTGGTTCTTTGCATTCGTGTTATTTTATTTATTTAATATTTATTTTTATCACCTTTGGAATTATCAAAAAACGAATGCAAATGCGCTTAGTTTTTTTCTCCCCACCGCTAAAGTGACAGCTCAGTGTTAGACTAAGCTGACAGTTGCTTAACCCCTAGAACATAACAGCTGCGCGGTCGTCGCTTCCTTTGTTGCAATAGCGATTCTGCGGGGAGTTGACTATCACTTCAGTTGTCACGAAGACCACGTCAGCTACGGTCTTTATAGCGCACGACGCACGGGTTAGCTTCGTCATCCTTTCCTATCTAGGGCTGGCGTAGGCAAGAGCGGTAGGCATGACACACCGTCTCGACAGGATAAGCAAAATCGCTTGGGTTAAAGCGTAGGTCAGATCGTTGGATAACGTAAATCCACTAGCACCTCTTCGCTTTTTTCGTAGAGCACAGCATTTATTCATTTGTGTCCTACCATTTAAAAATAGTATTACGATTTTCTATTATTTGAGAACAACCTATTCACGTTTAGAGATTCATGATTATCAACTTTAATCACCACATGCTTCAACAGATCCATTCTTGTCATCTGAAGTGACTAGCACTATTTCTCACTAACGCTAATTCTTCGACTTCCCGTCGGCTTCTAATATTTCTCCCGTTCACTTTTCCTGTCCTCCTCGGATTTCACCGAACGCCTTCATATCGTCTCCTACCCGTGCCCCACACCTCTCCATGTCTTCCTTTTCGTCCATTTCACTTTCTCCATTTTTCTCCGCCCTCATATCTGAAAATTTCCGCTTATCCTATTTGCTCAGTGACCTGGTTTTTAGTCCGTCTTAAAGGTTTTACATAACTCCTCCTTAAGTCCTTATCTAAGTCGCCTCTCATCCGTTCTCTCCATGTGTCTCCACCGAAGTATTCTTGTCCCCTCGTACATCGGCCGGGTTAAGGTGGATTCATACTATTCGCTCAGGTTCGCCGAACAAGGAACATATACATTCGTATAAAGATACGATCATTTATGCTAACGTAACGAATCAGACACGGCACTTGTCAGACGTTGCCAACCAGAATAACAGAAGAAAAAAAACACACTGCAATTTCACGGATAAAAATAATTTATTCTTAGGACCCGGGTTTCGTCTTGGCACGGCATCATCAGGTGATGGCCATCACCTGATGATCTGCCTGAAGTTGAGCCTGAAACCATCTCAGATATCTCCAACCAGTTTCCTAGTGAGCACAGCAGCGCCAGCAAACATTAAAACAACAGTAAAGATGCTTAAATGTTTGTCTTTTAAATGCGTTATCGCGTAGGCCGATTATTAGACTCAGACGAAGGACAGCGTGAGTGAAATCCAAGACAAGTAGAGTAAAAATGACAAGTAAAAATAAAATACAGTAATTCATAAATCGCATTATTAAACCCTCAATTCAAATCTTCATTCAAACCCTATGAATCCACCTTCAGGCTTTTGGGTAGCGTGTCCGCCTGCTAACCCAAAGTCTGAGGGGTTCGAGTCCCGCTCGGGGTATGGGCGTTTTTAATCGTTTATGCGAGAAGCTTAAAAGTGAGGGAGGAACTCATGATCCAAATTTCCATGAATAATAAAGACAGCTTTATTATTATTATTATTTCATGCATGACACAATGTCCAGCTCAGCATCGTGACTGGTGATTCCAACGATTCAGGCCCGGCAATGTGTGTGTGTAAAAGGCTTTACTTGTGTTGCTAAAGGCTTTACTTTTATCTCTTGTTTTAATCCCTACCTTGTTGACTCCTTCCAGGAACAGGGGTCGGCACCAAGGGAGGATCTTCACGGAGGAGGACCTCCATCTGGCCAAGGAGGCGCACAGGCGGCGGGCGGAAGCCGGGGGGGAGAAGGGGCTCGCAAGGGAAGACGACGACGACGAATGGGAGGAGGTGGTGGACGAGGGTTCGGAAGGGGGGGAAGGAGGGACGGCCGGGGGGAGCGGGGTGCGGTGGGTGCGGCCCAAGCGGTGGGGCGGGCGTGCCTATCGGCGGTCGAGGGACCGGGGGAAAGGGGACCGCAGGAGGGTATCCAGGGCGGCGACGGCCCGCAAGGAGAGAGTCTGGGACTACGGAGTCATACCGTACGAGATCGACGCCAACTTCAGCGGAGCCCACAAGGCCCTGTTCAAGCAGGCCATGCGGCACTGGGAAAACCACACGTGCGTGAAGTTCGTGGAGAGGGGAGTGGACCATCCCAACTACATCGTGTTCACGGAAAGGCCGTGCGGGTGAGTTTCTTCCCGTCTTCCTCCTCCCCCCCCCAAGTCCCGTTCGAGATATCCGTAGCGACTCTTTCCCCCCACTACAACCCCCCACTTTCCTTCCCTGGAACTCAATTTCAAGTTGGGGGGACCGAAGGAATTTGACGAAAGCTCTCCGCAAAATTTATAATTGCCACCCCCGTGAAAGGAACTTAAACGAGCTCGCGGGTAACTTGTTAAAACATTTGCCCGTATCAACATACGACGGTGGGATCCTTTACTTGAGGACGCCTTGTACCTCTTATACCTTTTACTTCGATATTTGTTGACAATAATGTTGCTATTTCGCCATAAAGTACTGTGATCTCTCGCGTCTTTGACGCAAAACTGTACGCAGGTGGGAAGTCAATTATAAATATTCCCATGGAAATACGTACTCATTTGAAAATCGGTTTTCCAAGTAAAGTAAACCACTGGCAGAAGTACAACACGGAGTCTTTTCCCCTTGAAAGAAGAGATTGGGCCCGTATCATGCCGTTTTGGCAACTCTATTTTCTGTGGTAAGCCCGGATATTAATTTACGAAAAACAATCGGTCTTTTTGAATAATTACCATGATAGTAATAAAATGCTCAATAATTGAGTTTTTTTATTTTTTGTGCATATACATTACATATAGCAATTGGAGTCAACCGAAAATAGTCTTTCATTATATGGAAGTGCTAGTGGAGGAGGTAAATACGATATATATAAATTATCGAATCCAATTGTAATCGAGGAGTTCGCTTACATTTGTGAGATTGATCTCTTTTCCTTCGGAAGTCCGGAAGGAATTCAAAATTACTTAAGAATCCTTCAAATACGGTATATTCTTCCTAATTCCGGAGTGCTCATTGGTCATACCATGATTCGTAGTACTACATGAGTCACGGTGTGTTGACGCAGAACGTGAGGAACGAATGACCATTCAATATGCTCGTTGAAATTAAATAATGCGATGAAGTTACCTGTTAAAGATATATATTTTTAACGCGACAGGAACGGAGGGCTAAATAAAACCTTCGAAGCCGTATTTTTACTATCTGTTATTAACTTAATCTCATTAAAAATAATCAACACAAACTTCCTGTGCGAGGAAGATGGATAAAGGCCGATTTCAAATAACAATATTGGAAATTTTAATTAGATTTGATAAATTTAATTATTGGAATTATCAAAATTTAAAACTGTACCTCTAGAATTCCAGTAAAAACTACCAGTTACATATAACAAAAGACATAATGTAAAATGATGTGAAAATCTCAAGGCAAATTTTATGATAAGTCGTAAGGAGGTTGTATGGATTGGCATTTGAAAAAAATGAGCCTGACTTTGCTGAAGCGGTCAACTGAATCAGAAATATATACCGAAATTCATTGTATTTTTCCTAGAAGTTAATACCTTTCAACATGCACAAATGAAGAAATGGTTAGACTATGAATTCAAAAAATTGATCAGCTCTTAAGTTTTTTTTCTTTCATTTACATATATAAGCAGTTTATTTTTATTCATCCTAATATTTTTAAGGCATCTCTCGTACGCAATGACTGAATAATACTATCCTCAGTTTAAATACGACCCATAGATAGCATTTTAATATACAAATAATTTAAATGAAAATTTTTAGTAGCAATAAAGAATGCATTAATTAATTTTAAAGTTATAATAAAATTCGCTTCAAATCATACAGTTTCAGTTTTTACTCCGCTATGAATCACTTCGGATATGGTAATATAATGACTAATGGACTGGAGAAATAGTGTGAGAAAAATCTGTTACTTGTGGCACACTTTCATTGACCACGAAGCAGATAATCTACAATAATTAGGATAATAACAAGAATGTTGCTTATGGTAAAATATTGAATTTAAAATTTAATTATAATTTGCTAAATGCGTATGTTTAAATAAGTGAAAGAACATCACAAAGATCTCCAAGACATATGCGCCACCGTATCAGTAACATCAATGTAGTCTCTTGTTGAAATTCTGGTTTTATGATTCAATGGTTTAGATATAATGGATACCTGAAGTTATGTAGAAACATTATTTATTTATTTATTTAAGTAATAGCACACATACGGCATTTCTGCCATTTTACAGTGTCGCAATAACAATGAGAATTATATGTTTGAAGAAAAAAAACTAACCTCTCTGTGAATTTATATGCTTGCTAATTTTATATGGGTTAGTACAGATGTAGTTTCAAACTCACAACAATAAGAGAGTTGAGTACAGCTTGATGTTTAAATTCAATTTTTCCTTTGATACTTTATTATTTTACGTTCTTGCCGACTCCAGACTACCCTATAGAATATCGGGATCCTTAAAACGTGAGTTACACGAACGCATACGAATACTCAGTGCATGGACATTCCATTTTAATATCCTCAAACATGCTGAGAGTAAAAAACAGCACTTTTCCACAGAAAAAGTTTTTTTTTCTTTGGAAAAGTGCTGTTTTTCACTCTCAGTATGAATCACTTCCACCACATCACTCCTGATTCGGTGAAAATTATCCTCAAACATCCTATTTCTATTGTATCGCACGCTTACATAGTCAAGTGCCCATTTTGACTTTGCTCTTGAATTACAGGTGCTGCTCTTTCGTGGGGAAAAGAGGAAACGGAGCTCAGGCCATATCAATAGGCAAAAACTGTGACAAGTTTGGCATTGTTGTGCACGAGTTGGGTCACGTGGTCGGATTCTGGCACGAGCATACGAGGCCGGACCGGGACAACCACGTGCAGATAGTTCGTGAGAACATCATGGTCGGTGAGTCGTTTTGGTCGATTTTGGCGGAGTCACTGTGTAATGCATGCCGAAGGAAAACTTGATTTTTTATCCAACTGAGAAGTGATTATAATAGTAAATGATCACGAATCCATTGGAAATATATAATTTGTGTTTGTGTATATATACAGTGGAATTTGGGTAATTTGAACTTCTTTAATTCGAATATTAATTTTTAGATCCTAGCATTTTATATGTAAACATTTTTTTTTCGTGCCCTGACTTTTTTGACTGGCAGTAAATGTGATTTCTTAGAAGACATGTATGAGCTAAGAATGTCTAAAGAATGATGAAGTAGGAGTTTATGAAGAAGCTATGAAGAGAATAGAAGTAATGCTTTTAACCTTTTTTGTTTAATTCACAATTTTTAATTGTCCCTTGAGGTTCCAATTATCCAAATTCAAACTGTGTATGCATTTTTCCATATTTTTCGGAATATTTTGTGTTAATTCTTTCGTCTTACTATCCATTTTCTAGTTATCAAATATATATGAGGTTTTGTTTACAGTGTACAATTATATCGTAGCAGGTGTCACTTGGTGTAACTCCTTCGTTACGGAAATAGGTAAATTAAAACGCTTTGTTGTTCCACAAAATATATTCTTTACTGCGACCGGTTTCGATACAGAGCATCATCTACCGGTCGCAGTAAGGAAAATATCTTGTGGAGCAGCATAGTGTTTTAATTTACCTTTCTCATTACAAATATATCGTTTAACGTGCAATATCAAATTATATAGGTGCAATGAACCTTGCTGGACCATTGCCCTCACTGCTCGTCGGCGTCCTCTCTTCCCTCTGACCAATCTCACCGAACAAATGATCACGCCAAAAGAAAAGGTGAGGCTATTTATTAATGAATGGAGTAAGGCATCCCTCTCGAATAGCTAAAGTCGCGGACGCCACCAACACACTCTTGACTTATGAACTGGCCATTTGGGCCAATGTTCACCAGTAGCAGGTGCTTACTGAGGCTGAGTGCGTAAATGTGGGTGTGTGTATCTGACGGTGTGGGAGCAAGCCCTCGTCTCGAGCTGTAAAACCGGCCAATATGCCTTTTGAGCCAATAATTAATACTCACCCTTCTGTCGGTGTCCCCTTTTGTTCCCACGCGGAAGAATTTTCGAGTATATATATACCTACTCCCTCCATTTGTGGTCGTCGGATTGTGCTCATAGGCGAATCGTTTAGTGGTATTTTATCGCAAGCGGCAAGTACCGATGAAAGAAATTCATGGTGGAGTTTTGGAGAGCAAAAGAGTGGGGTTTTACGTCTCCGTCTCTCATGAAAGGAATCTCTCGACTTCAATTTACGGTCATATGCTATGAATGCGGGAATAGTAAGTGTCATTCAACCAGAGGAAAGGCATTCTTCGGCTTCGGTCATACTTCCTCACCAGAAATAAATCCAAGGATTGATCGTAACATCTCGCCAATCCTGCGTATTTTTTTCATCCTCGCCCTTTCCATCTCCTTCTTCCTAAACATTCTCTCCTGCAATTCTCCCACTTGAGGGTTTCCAGAGTATTGCATATTCCTGGGCTCTTATCTTTGAAGAAAAATATCCTAGGGCTAAACGGTCCATTTTTCAAAGGAAACCTTTGAAAAAGGTTCCTCTTCAGGAGGCGTAAACAATGGCACTACCAAGGTAGAACGTTAGAAGAAGGTTAAATTTCATGAGACAGCTGATGCTTGATATGGATATAAAGTGTCGAATGGGAAACGAGGATTGGGGAAAGCGGTGAAGAAGAAGTAAGCTTAATGCAGGAACATAAAGGAAGGATAAGATAATGAAAAACATCTTCATACCATATGACCTGATGAAGATATATATTGACGAAAAATCGACAGGAAGGACTACGAGGGGACATCCTTAGATATATATGAAGTAAACCATGACCGGCATTAGAGCAAAGACATAAAAGACGTTTTAATTTATTAGAGAATGGAAGATTAAAATGTAAATGTGTGCATAAATCAAGCCAAGTTCACCTCGTAGGTTTTGACTATGTTTGAAACGATATGCATGCCTATTTAATTTAATTTCCGTAACCAAATCAAATTTCGTAATTCGGCCGTCACATAGACCAATACATAAAGCGGGAAATCCATACCGTCTGGTGAACTGGTGAAACTAATATCTTCACCATGTCTCTCATTTCGTCTGCTTATTTATTTTGTGAGAGGACCCGAATGCATCATTCGAGAGGACTTTGCTAAAATCACATAGAGAAACCTTCTATCGACGACTTCTCTTTTTCGGGCGCCTTATTGATTAATGGGCGAAGGAGGAATTCAATTTGAGAGGGAAATTCGGGCGTGGTAAATTATTGCCCCGATAAAATTTATCTCGTAAATCAAACTATACTAAGTAATGCGAGAATTTGGGGAAAGCGTGGAATATATCATTTAAAAAATAGGATCCGTTTCGTCGCGGTGCTGCGGTTGCAAAGCCCGAGAAATGATTGCGGTAAGAATAATCAGAAAAGTCTCAAATTTGTACTTAGGATTGATAACTTAGTTACGTAGGATTGCTAACATTCTATGCTAATATTCCGTGAACAATTAACTGATAATTTAAGAAATTTTAGTAAGGTTTTTGAGAGGTGCGGGATAAAAATTGACAGTAAGAAAATGAAGGTAATGAGATTCTTAAGAAGTAACAAGGCTTAACTCTCTGACAAGAAGGGCATAAGTTGGAACAGGTAGAAAAGTTTACTTTTGTGGGAAGCATCATAGGGGAAAATAGACGTAGTGGTCAGGATATCAGAAGATTAGTGAAAACTCTCAATTGGAGTGTAGCATTATATGATTCCAAAACCTGGTCCCTGAGAAAGGGTGATGAGTTGGAGGCTTTTGAGACGTGGGTTTGGCGAAGGATAGAGACGGTGAGGTGGACGGAGAAGAAAAGTAATGAAGTGCTAAGAATGGTGTAAGGGGAGGAGAGGTATTTGCTGCGTGAAATCCAAATGAGTCAACAATGGTGAATGGGACGGATATTCAAGAGGCATTGGGTTGATGTAGGCTTTGATGGAGAGAAGAACCAAGTAGGGGTAGGATGAGAAATGGGATTTTAGATAGAATGATCTGTGGTAGTACGTGTGCAGATTTGAAGAGGGATTAATTTAAGATGAAGCTGAGCATATCTAAAATGGGGTTCGTCAAAAACCTACATTCACTGGCAGATTACCCTTCATTCAGAAATATATCTCTTGTAAACCATTGTACTAAAATGTTTAAAGCGATAATTGATCTTAAAACGTTAATAGCTTCTCATTATCATTACTGCCAAATAAGTGGACAAGTAACTACGATGATATCAGTACTTTGATTAATTCATAGATTATAGATTAAGATCGATAGCTTTTCTCTTATTTTACTCGTTCTTTCTTAATTTCCTAGACCTATATCGTCATCCTCTGATTCCCATATGTTCATTCAATCGATATTTGTTTTGATTGTTTAAAATCGACTCTGCCTAAAATATCGTGGAACCCAAGTACAACCACGAGGAAAGTTTGATTTTTTCCCCTCGACATAAATGTTCAAATTCACTCGCTGGGTGCAGAAAGGACCCATTCTTTTAAACCTTGTTTTCATTAGATTTTGCATTTCAGGATTTGATATTTTAGCGTCTTATAGATAATATATTTATTTAGGTATTATTTATTTTTTGTTCCATGAAGGAGGAAATTTTGAATGGCGTAAAAAAGACCAGTGGGAATTAATATCAAGTTACTCTTTCTCCTGGGTAATGTAAGTTACTAAATATTTCGAGATGGTTGTAGCCAAACGGTACTTTTTGGAAGTCCACTTCGTAATAAGGTTACGAAAGGTAGCCAAAGATCGCTGGCATTCCAATATAAACTGTGGAACAGTTTCTAGTGGAATGCAAGAATTTTTTTGGCTACCTTTTGTTACCCTATCGCTAAACATTGAAAATACCTTTTAATTTTTTCTCCATTTCGTCTCCATTGTATTTAAATGTAATTTTTAGCAATTGCCGCACTTTCTTCTTATTCTTCTTCCTTTTGCACTACAGCCAAGTATGAGCCGTGACCTTCTCTACAATAACTCTCCAGGATTGTCTGTTTTTGGATTTTTCCTGCCATCTTTGTACACCCATTGTTTGCAGGTCTTCCTCGAAATCATCCCATCTTTTCTTTGATCGTGCCCTTTTCCTTCTGTCAACCACATTATTTTTTAAAGTCTGTCGCAGATTATTTTTGAAACTACCGAACTTCATTCAGTCATTACTTGTTTCTTCTCTCGTTTCATTTCTGCCAACATTTTGTGCAAGTATACTAAAATTGGATAAGTAGTAATTCCGAGTTATTGAAGTACTATGTCTATTTCGCTAAAAAAATACCCTTTTAACTTCAACTATACCAGTAACTCCATCCCTCTCTATCATGTTCGGTCAGAAAGGATCTTGGAATTTTAACAGTTAATAAACTTAATTTCAATGAGCATATCCAAACAATTAAAAATTAGACTATGTCCCCCTTAGGCCTCCTATACTGCTTCACGGAAATAACTGACCCACGACCATTCCAACTATACTTTTCCACTATTTCCCTTCCCCTCCATACATATTGCTCCTCCTTATGGTCGATGTCATCTCTTGCCAACGTTGATGCACTTAATAGTGTTAACAATTTCTTCAACAAAATAGTTAAATACCGAGCCCCGTATCTTCACACTGCTGCCAAATGTGTCATCTTCTCTTCTTGTCATCTCTCTTATCTTATCTTATCTTATGTCATCTTATCTCTGATTTCCCCAACCAAATGTTGAAAACCGATTTCATTCAAATTCATATACTGCACCATTAACTCCCACTCCAAACAAGGAAGCAATGTGTGAAAACATTCGTATGGAGCATGGCACTCTATGGATCAGAGACATGGACCATT
>WURS02073271.1:0-10376 GCA_011762765.2 Rhinocypha anisoptera | reverse complement strand
GTGAGATTGAACAAGATGGGGGAGGGAGGGGGTGGGGGGGAGCTAGGAGTACAAGGAGCAAGGGCAATTGTGGGTAGTATTGCCCGTATATCGGAGGTAATGGACGCTCGGAAGAAATGATTTGACAATGGGGGGTGAGGAAATTGAGGGATAACGAGAAATTCGCTGCGGAGCGAGGTGTGGATAGGGGGGTCCCTTTCGAACGAAGGAGTAAGCTGCGTGATGGGGGTGAAAGAATAATGAAAATAAAAATGATGAAAAAACGACGAATGTGAGGTAATCTCAACCCCCTCCCTCCCTCTTTCTTCCCCGAGGATGCATCGGAATTGGTCACAACAGAATCTATAGAAGATTTTCCTGGCATTATAAAGTGGAAGTAACTAATGGTGAAAATTCTTGAACAGTTTGGTGTATAGCTTTTGTGTATATTTCAGCTACGTTATTAATTCCAATTGTTCTTACCCTGCTACTTCAATATTGCATTTTCATGGACTTTGCAATCTCGCCAAACTCTCAAGTTGATACACAGTTCCAGGTCATCCGAGGAACATTTAATTGCTTCTTTCTCGGGGATATTCGTGAAAATAATTGCTTTATTTCGATTTTAGCCAATTGATTATCAATAGTCGATTCAACAACGGATGTGGTGGAGACAAACTGTCTTGAATTTAAATTTGATAACACCAAACGGAAATTGTACATTATTTTAAGTACGTCCATTGGGATAAATAATTTCAAGAGTGCATATTGCGTACTGGACATAAATCGATGTTAAAATAACCAATCATATTCCATGTTCAAGTAAAAAAGATTTCGATTTACCCTAGTAGGAAAACTGCTGTGCATTGTTTATTTCTCCTGAAGGGAGACTGAAATAGTAAGTTTAACACCGTACCTATTTGAGTGTTTTCTGCAAATGGAATGAAATTGTGAGCAAGTGAAATGACAGTCACTTGTGTGTGCATTTGTCACGGTATGAATGCAATGCAGTCGTGGCTGCCATATTGTTATTCCTTCAATTTTTCTTATTTCCCGTAAATCTATATTTTTTTTCTATTGCCGAGGTTGATTGCTGTTCGTTGATCTTTAGACATATTATGGGAGCTAAGCGACTGCTTCGAGTTAGACTGAGAATAACTTGCAGAAAATTTATGAGAGAGTACTTCAAGATATTTATAGTAGAAATGATAAACATGAGTAATAGAAAGTAATGGATCACAGCGGATGGACGTAGCAGAGTCGAGAAAATATTTAAGATTAAATTATTATAGGAGGGTGTGTCTGTAGTAAAGCATGAGCACGCAAGCATAACCTTTAATTCCAGCCGAATATTGAAGCTGTGACCGTTTGAAGAGCTTTTGATACTAATAACAGGAGATATAGGCGAATACGAATTAAGCCAAAGCCGCGAAACACCAACAGGTAAACTATAGTCGACTAGAGGTAAGTGCGCGGAGGGGTTCGCCCTAAAGGGAATGTTTTTAAGGGTATTCGCCATTTATTTTAGCCTATTGCTTCACACAGAATCCGCTTTAAAGAATTGTGGAAAGGGTATGGGAATTTTACTCGCCATGTTCATATCTTACTAAATATCATAGATATGATATATATTTTCACTTTGATCTTAAATTTTTTAGATCTTAATGTCCTAAGGAACAGCGACAGGCATATATTTTGTCCAATAAACTCACAACTTGGACTCCTACTGACAACTAACATTATTTTTTAAATTTAAAAATATGTATTTTTTTTAATTTGAAAATTTCCAGTTTTTGTTATAGAAATATTGTTGTTCACTTACAGACAATAGTGGGTATTTGTTGTTATTTATTTTAAAAGTTTATGGATTCTTGGATCCTTGGATTTCTTAATGATTTGCCAGAATTTTCTCAAATATTGTCAGTGCGGACCTCCTCTTGGCATTCCCCGCTATGGAGGATATCGTAGTTGATGTCTTTTAAGAAATATCGTCTCCAAAATCCATGGCAATTCGGAATGGAAGCTGTAATGTCTGTTCCTGGACTTCTTTCGTTGATCTCAAGCTAAATCCAACCTTAGTCTTGCCCCAGTATCTTCTCATATGTCCTGCCCTTTACGTAAATCCTCGTCTCTCGTTTTGAGGCTCCAGAAGGATTCACTCTCGCCATAAGTCCTACTGTCAATTCCCAGAGATGGATATTTCTCAGAAAAAATCGCTAAAGTTAAGCAGTACAAATAACGATTTGTTAGCAGCAAGTAAGCAAAAGCGAATCGTAGTTGAAAGAAAATACGAAAAAATGGGAATATGGAAAATTTTTGTTCAGGGGAAGTTGAGAAGTGGAAAAGTAGCGTGAATTTTATAGAAAAAATGTTTTTATTATGGCTAAGACAAAAACATAATGGAATGAAGTAAAATAATCAATAATATTCTTAATTTTTCGGACACTAGGTACGCGTAGACCTATTATGGCGTTGGCAATCTAACATTTCTCTATTTTTAACTCATTCATATACATTTTCAATATTCAAGGTCCCTTTTGAGCCATTAATATAGTCGAGCCTTACGTCAAGGAGTCATCAACTTTACTTTTTTCGCCACCAGAGTATGCAATTTATAAAATTTTTTAATTGAAATTTATTTTTCATCTCCTTATGAAACTCCTGAAAATTTTATTTTGTTTTTTTTCTTTTTACTGATGGTTCTCCCGCGAACTCAGCACCGTATCTCCCATTACGTCTCCCAATTTCATCGACTCAGGGAAGCATTATTTGTTCCTCATATAACATATATTTTGTGACAAATCTAAAAAGAAGATTGGAATATAAATTTATTTTTCTCTTTGATTATTTACTTATATCGCAATGTACCTATTTTGCAATTTTAAAAGTCATATCTAATCAATATTGTCTCAGGTGAATCCTAACAGGTAAAACAGTATGGAATTCTTCAGCGCATCTTTTTCCCACCCTTGCGTTCGAATCGGCCATCACTGTAAATATTTACTACTTTTTATGCAACAAAGGTTTTTCTTCTTTTGAATATGAGTTTTGTGAAAATTTTTAATCTTTTGAGAAGTTCAATTATTCCAGGCATACCTTAATATGACAAAATAGGCATTATCCATTGGTTCAAGATTGGTCTAATGATATCAGGATAGTTTTGTGCCATATGGTTGACAAAATCCGTTTTAGGAACCATAATTTCTGTATCGTCAAGAATACGTGCATATATACCTACACATACTAATCATACGGCCTGTTAGTAACTTGTTCTAAATGCGGCGTATCGTTAGCTGATGCTTTAGTGCATTGTCACTACAACCTAATTAATTCAATATACTGAAGAGGCATCGTTCAAGACTGCCAGCGAGCACAATCTTTAAATGTGGCATAAACGAGCTACAACTGAAATTTATTTATTTATTTCGTTCAAAGACAGCATAACGCCAATTATATTTTTTGTTTGTTTTTTCATTCATTTTAATTCATGTTTAATGCATGAAAAGTATCAGATCATCATTTGTGAACTATTATATTTGTATATTTCAGATTGCAGCGTAGAAAAAATTGAGCGGAGTAGATTCCGGGATCCACTAACACGGCGCAAGCAATCAGGCAGTCGAAAATAAAGAAAAAGTGAAAATTAAATAAAGAAAAAGTGAAAATTAATTCTTCAACATTGGAACACGTACTTTTGTAATCAATAAACCGATTAAACCGAATCAGTGTTTCTCAGAGGTGTATGTAGCAGAATGAACCAATTCGGAACAATTCAATTTATTCTCTCTTTCCCGTTAATACCAAGGGCAAAGTTTAAGTCGTGAGGAAATTTCATCTGCCTTCCGTATCAATGATGAAAATCCTCCGTGAATTCTAGATTACTTCTTGCGTCACAACACCCCCTTCCCACCGTGCCTTTATGGCATGTATTCGCAAGAAGGATTCGGATCAGATATTAGGGACTGCGTAAGGGATGAAGATGAGAAATAAAGGAAGCGTTTTACTATAAGCTCCGCTATATCCAGCAACATTTTGCACAGTACCTACTCCTGCTTCCCCTCTACGATGACATCTTAGGACATAGTAGAGGGGAAACCAAGAGGATTTTAACGATGCACTGTATTCCCTGGAATTTCCAGAAATGAGACGATTTGGCTTCCTAGGGGGTTTATCCCCAGAATGTAGGTTATGAGACTCTTATGAGACGCCATCTTGTCGCCGCATCTCAAAGCGTAATCCCATTTTTCCGGCCCGGGAGCTTGGGAATTACTGCTGGTCTTGTTGAGGAAGAAGTTCCTAAGAGAGAGAAAATGGCCGTCCTATGTGTAGGTTTGATCGGATGTCGCTACACAAAGCTGGATAGATCTCGAAAACAACAGTACTCTACGAATTGCTTAGTTTCACGCATTGTGTGGTGGGATTGTATTTAGTAATAATAAAGACGATTCTTTTCCATTATTATCTAAGAGTAATGTCATCTCTCGGTAAATTATTTTCCGAAACTATTTATTAGACCATACTGAACGACCAAGAGTTGAATACTTGAATGCTACAAAGAACTGAAGTGGCCATACTCTCGACTTTTATTATATCATTAAAATAATTTTACAGTTGGGTGCAAGGAAATAGTAAACGAATTTGCATAAAGCTACGCCCGAAAAGTTTATGCGGTAATTATTGGGCCGTAACTTATGCTACCCCAGCCTGTGGTAATGAAACTCGTTATTGCCACCGAATAATTTCCTAAAATTAACACTCCTCATTTCCTCATGGCGTTTGCAACGGTGAAATTTGCTCCATAAAAGATTAAAATGCAAATAGGATGATTGCCACTATCAAGTTTTCACTACTCGACATTTCTCGACTATGCGTAAATCCCAAATTTTTGTATTCGGTATTATAAAGTTTGCTCTAACGCAGGTGCTATCGTTTTGCACGAATCATTCACACGTAAAATCGCCTGAGCCTCCTAAACTCCCCATCTTTCAGGTATTGATTAAGATTCCCACATCCTCTCCTGTTGTGCAGTCGTCTCCTCAAGTGGATCTTGTTTTTTTTCCCAAGAGCTAACTCGTGATGTAGTCTACCAGTTTTCTATACGGCATTTCATCAAACGGAGATATACGTACTTCAGCTCGATGAATCGGCGCCTGCGCATTGACGTTCTGTGCTCGTCTATGTGCGTTTCCATGCCATCCATTCCTCCGCGGTCGCTCGTAGCTTTCTTCGTGCTGCGTTTCAATTCGTTTCCCATTTTCTCCTATCTGTCTCATCCATCCCCTCTATTTTATATTTTTTCCCCGTGTTTCTAATCCCTTCCCTAGAACCCCTTAGGTTCTAGATAGGTTGGACTCGTGATAAACACAAGGCACCAGACACACGGGGCCCGGGGGATCAATCAAGGTGTGTGATCTAGAAATCCTGTTTGAGTTCTGGCTAAGTCGGTGTCCCTCTTTTCTCTTTGGTGAGCAGTCGAACGCACTCCAAATTAGTCAATCCCGGGGAAGTGGGAGGCGTAACTGTCTGAATTCCCGGTTAACGTACGTAATCCATCCCTCACCCACGAAGCACTTTCCCCCTAACGCCAACCCTTTTCCGAGATGAAGTGCCTGTTGTTCAGTTTTCTCGATGGTGGAAGACGGTCTCAAGAGTTACAGCGGGCCATCTGGTTCCTCAAAATCAATTTAAAGTTTTTGAACGTCGCGCCATAAACGCCAATGCGTACAATTTTACCATGTCTCATGCAATTTATTTCTTTTCTACAGAGTTATGCCTTTGCATATCACTCAGTTCTCAGTATATATTTTCTCTCGGAAGTTCCTCAAGCGGGAAATCATGTCTGTTACCGAAAAAATTATTAACAGTAATCTTTCATAAACTTTTTTTAAGTGCACACCTACAGAAAACTGCAAGGCATCTCAAGGGCTTGTGGCAAGGGATAAGCCAGGCATGCATTCCCACATGCAAATTTAAGAAATTATTCACTACGAAAGGAACTATTTACATGCGAAACACTCAAATTGACTCATTATCCGTAATATCGTATCTTCTTCATATTTTATATTTTCATTGAGGATAATATGAGGTAATTCCTCTATTTATTACTCAGTGGAGAAATATCATGAATACATGTCGTCTCTGTTATTTTGGTTACCCTTCGACAAAATGTAAAATAGAATTTCGAATACAAAATAAAAAGCCTGATTTTGCAAGGTCGGCAGATGGGCTTTGGCGTTCTTCATTCTCCTCCAAGGATGAGAGTCAGTGCTGAGGACGAAGGTCTATTGCGGATCGTCAGGGACATGCTCGCCTTCGCAGCCAAATATATGAATGTCCTCGAGGCAAATGTCCATCTTCTTCCCCTCCCCTCCCTCTCCCGCACTACCCACGTGGAAGCCCAATTTATCTCTATTTTATCGAGGCTCGTACGTGGGCGCATGAGGTCGCGAGGATGCCCGGCGGAGAATTGTTTTGGAGTCCCCTCTATTGCCGTTCGGGCCACACTAGAAAATACCGATACTGCATCGAGTCCTCCTTGTTTCTTTGTCTCATTCTACGATTGGTCGTGAATTATAATTAAACCTTGCAAAGCAATTATCTATGGATAAAGTAAATTTTGGAAGTGATACTCCAATAGTTTTTTAATATTTAGTAATTTTTAACATTTTTAATAAAGGATATATGTGGTTACACTAATGAGTAGTGCCAAAATTCTCAAGTTATAAAAAAACTCAAGCATATGCCACATGTAAATCTTTGCTGGTTTTCTTCAAAAACAATTTCAAAGGAGAGTACAATGACATTGATGAGATTTCAACCACCATGTGTGACACAACCGACTAGCTGAAAGAAAACAATCACCACAAGTGTTATAAACTGTAGCCAACATTTTTAGTCGTTCTGCCCCCTGAGCGATTTTGTTATTAGTTTCATGAAAATGATTGATCCAATATTATTGTACAATCTGATTGGGCAAAAGTAATTGCGATTTGCTAAAATTGAGGCTTGAATCAAGTTTCCTACTTCGTATTTACGTCCGGTTGTAATTCGTGGCCTTTGATACCACTCTGTAAGAAAAATTCAGTCTATTTTATCTTCTACCTTCGATAATGCCACTAGCAGTGTCGCAGTAGCGTTTGTGGGAGCTTTTCTAGGGCCTTAGTAATCCATTGTCTCGTTTCGCTTCTCGAAACAATGGTGAAAGGTCACGCGTAGGTCGAGCGAGTTCGAGCTGGTGTTATTGCATGGAGGATTATATTTTGTCAATTCTCTTTCCCAGTTTATCGTTTACCATGATGGAAAATTGGAAACGATTAGGAGATATCATGACAAACCTTTGTTTACGGCTCGGCTAGAAATATCGACAAACAATCAATGTTGTTTAGTTCCACTCAGCGTCTAAAGCAAGGAGATTACCAACCATTGTTTTATTTCCTCCTTAAAAAAATGATGCAAAAATAAAAGTTTCAAATATGATCTCTTTTCCTCTAGGATCAATGCTATCTACATTTACATGTTGCAATAAATCTATCATTCCGTTTCATATATTTTATGATCCAGATACCTAGTGCTAGCGTCAAATTAACGTTCAGCGGAAGCAGATAGTTGAAATTGATTAAAACCCGCTTCCGATATTCATAAGGGTATTTTTGAGAGGAAAAGACTTTGGATGGCAGGATAAATTTTAATATCGATACAATTCCTGTTTTCCAATTTCCTGTTTTATTACAAGTTCAGATGATCAGTAAAATTATATTAACAGAATTTAATTTATATCAATACACAATATTAATATATCAGCTAAAAATATGAAATAAATATTTATGTATAGCTATTTATTTATTAATGTTGAGGTTTAAAACATTGAATTTTGGTGCAATTGTATGGCTTTCCGTGAATCTTGAAATAGCTTGTGTCTTGTTCGAGTACCTGAGAATTTAGCTATTTCGTGGTCCAAGGCGTGAAGGATTGAGCTAAATAGTTGAAAACCACCGATCAACGTACAAAACACACAACACAACGATGCGTGTAACCTCTTTCGGATCAGTTCAAAAATTCAAAGTGTTCTGCTTCGAATAAAAAAAACTCTTTGGGCTACGGGTGACCTGTGCGTGCGATAATTGCCCGATTCCAACTCAGTAATTCAATTTTAGGGCTCCATGGGGCCGGCCTTCCACGCGTGCGGTTTGGGCTGCGGCTGACATCCTTGTCCTCGACATTAATCCAATGCGATACAGTCCGTCTGTGGTGAGGTCAGGTGGTTTTTTTTCGGCCGCTTGAAAGGCTGTGATCACCGTCTACAAAGCCTTTCAGGGGAGGAACATCTGACTCACTCTCAATTGACAAACATGGCCCGATTGACATTCGCGCTGGACGTGGTACCCCCGCCTAACCTAAACGTCACAGTCGGAAAAGTTTGCGGTGCCAGTGAATAAGATCGCTCATGTCGACAGATGTTGGCGCTGCTTTTGGCGAATTCACAACTGGTGGTTTTCCTTCAACCCAATTCACCCTTGCTGTAAACCTGGGGTTAACATCTCAGAAAGGTCAGCAATGAATACTTCCATTCAAGTTAATAATAAAATTCGTACAAAAATCCACAAAGAGTAGCTTAATGTGATGTGCAAAGACGGAGGATAAAACGGTCACTAATGAGAGAATATTTAATATCAATCACAATAACTAACAAGTTGATGATTTTTTTACTGACTTGCGTAATGTGAAAAACTCAATGAAGGGGTTAAATATCAAGCGACGTCAGCCAATTCGCCCTCGATCCCTCGGCCTCTGCGCGGCTCCCGTGGGTGCGTCGCGTAATGAGATTACCCATGTTTTAACCTTGAATCCTATTATTTGTTGCTATTGTATTATTAATTTTTGTTTTTCCTTTCTTGGAGTACAGTGGGAAATCACGAATGTTTAATCTTATTGCTAGAGACCGCTGGTTATTACGCGTTAGCCTACGGCAAACATTATTCTTCGTATCTTTCGCCACCTTGTTACCCAGAGTGAATTTGCATTCACCTCCTATGACGACATTCTCTTGTTATTTTTTCATTTTTATGTATTTTGGTAAAAGATATAGGGTATCTGATATAAAAAGAATAGGTAATATTATACATTACATAATTATTGCAAGAGGATATGCCAGAGACACAAATTGTACTTTATACACACAATCTTTCCTCGCGCAACTATCTTGATCCTGGTACCACTTCCTCTCCCTCATTTATTCTCGGAATAATGACTGCATATGATTGCACTCACAAATTGCAATTGAGGTGTCTTTTTTTGCATTGAAGTGAAATTACATTTTAATTCCTATTTTTCAGCCACAGTAGTTTGAAGTTTCTTTTGTTTCCATAAAGCTATTTAGCCAATCATCAAGAAAGAAGGAATAATAATGTAATTGGTTTGTTTTCTCGTAAGTTACTCTTTCCTTGAATTAAAAGTAAATAGGTTTCAAGCAAGTAATTTCTCAAAATAAATTAACGTTATTTTATATTTTGATTAGGTATCATTTAAAATTATTCTCCTGGGTTGAAAGTCATGAATTTACGTACAATGTATACATTATGGCAGTCTCTTTGGCAGAGATGATCTCATTTTCTTAATTTTTTGTCAATAAGAATTAGGGTTTGTTGGAGTATTCCTGGGCGGCGTGGGGAAAACCGGCTATTGGGTTTGAACGTCCTACTTTTATGTTTCATATGGTAGAGTGTAAGATCACGGATGTAGTGTAATTAATCAAAGATATAATTATCTGGTGTCATACCTTTTGCGTACCTACGAGCATTTATGATTCCCAGTTGACAGAGCCTCATCAAGCGGATTTAGCTGACTCTAATTTTGCCAGACAATGTAGCCGACGCAATTTCGCAACCTAACTTTTTTCATGAAAATCTAATTTACCGCATTATAATCATTGATATTGTTTAGTAATATAGAGATACATATTATTCATACTCTTCCAAAGCTGCAACGTTCATTAAATTTGATCCGCGGGCCTCCATTTTCGAGAGGATATTACATTTTAAAGAAATTTCCTCCGGCAATTGAGGCATCGCGGCAGATCAGTTGTTAAGTGACTTTCGATGATCACAAACTTTCAGAAATGTTCATGTATTCTCGGAGGGTTTTTCGTCGCTTTTCGCATTCGAGGGAGGGTTTCAAGATATGTGGAAGTTGTCATGCACCACCGGTATCCAATCTGACTAAGGAAGCAAACATAATAATTTCTGATTTCAGGGACGGACTCTACTCCTTACACTGCCTCTCTCCCCCCCCCGCCCGCCCCCCCCCCCCCCCCACCCCCCCACCAGCCCCCCCCCCGCGCCGCAGGACCGGCCGACTCCGCAGCGGCATGGATGGGTGCGGGCGCTGTAGGGGGCTGCTGC
>WURS02073260.1:0-10376 GCA_011762765.2 Rhinocypha anisoptera | reverse complement strand
CCCTACTGTTTTAAACTCCTATGGCGAGTATGTAGGGATAAAAGCTTGGCAAGTTCCAAAAGATATCGTAAAAGGCCCTCATCGGGACTAAAGGTGATTTTCGGGCATAATAAGTTTATATGAGACGTAATGTTGGTTCTTAAATGAGGTCAATCTGTGTTCATCCCCCAAATGTGCCGACTAAAATTTTTCCATCGCTCGAGACCTAAAGCTTGTTGTAAAGTCCATCTCTCTCACCTTCTCGTGCGTCATCACTCTCTCTTTCTCACGCGCACACACACACGTTTCCATGTATTGACGAGATGTTATCGAAATCATTGAAAGGGAAGGATTCTTTGAGTCCGAAGGCCCTTCTTCAGCAAGGCCTTATGCGAGTATACCCTTTTGTGTGTGCTATGTTGGTCAATGAAACCAGCAGGAAAGAAAAACATGACATCGCCACGCCTCTATGACTTTACCAACTTCTTACGCGTTGCCCACTGACCTTAAGGGCCGTGGGTGGCCAACGTAGGGAGGTTTTACTGGATATGTAATTATTTATATTTCGCCGGACGATCAGGTAGTGGCGGAGGCTGTCGGGAAAGCACGGGGCGCGTCCTTGTCATGCGGGGTAGGAATTGAAGAGAGAGAGAGAGAATGAGCGAGGAGGCATAGTATAGGACCGATGAGAATGTGAAAGTGTTAAAGAGCATGCTTTTTGCGTGAAGGTGACTTTGCGGACTCTCGAAGGGGAGGGGAATGAAGAAATGAAGCGGAGAAGGAATGAAGAGGGTGAAGGAGAGAGGGAAAGGAAGAAAGGAGGAAATGTGGGGGTTTGGGAAGAAGGAGAGCTTTTGCGGAGAGGTGGCAACGGTGTGTTCCCGGTGAATCCCGTGATGATGATGGTGATGATGATGAGGGCGAGTCCTTCCAGAAAGCGTACCGGAGAGAACAAAGGGAGTGAAGGAAATGGAGGATGGGGCGTTGGTGTCAGAGGGGGGTGTATTGAAAAAAACGAGAGAGAGAAGGGCGAAAATGGGGTGGATGATGAAAAGACGACGGGAGCGGGAGAATAGGGAGAATACGTCGTGCGCGAACTGAAGAACAGACCCCGGCAACTTATTCTTGGGGGTTCTCCCCAAGTTCGTAATATCCTCAGGAAAACCGATGAAAGAATTGGTTTGTGCTGAGTATTCCGTGATTGGGAAGTCTTAAAGGTTAGTAGGGAAGCCCTCTACGTTTTCACCAGGAGCATTTTTCTCTCGAAGGTCAAACCAAAGACTGAAATCATGATTCTTAAACGGAAGTTTTGCAATTATGTCATAACATTTCTTTCACAACGTCATTGCAACCCATCTGTTTTATTTGAAAATGTTTATAGAGAGGGTTTATGCAGGTCAACGTGTTTGTTTCCAGGTCGCACATCGTCTCGGGACATTATTTAGATCAAAAGAAACGCTTGAAGTAATAATGTTAAAATTGGTTCCCATTTCCAATCCAATTCCTATCATAAACTTCCCAATATTGGTGAAGGCTATTCGGGTTCTCCACCGGGTCACTCTCTGCATTTCTGCTGACGTTCTCAGGGTGTGAGGACGATGGACGACTCGGCCATCGAAACGTCGGCTGAAACGGAGAACCCGAATAGCCTTCACCAACGCAATACGCCGGGAAAACATCCGTTCTTTCTTCGCAATATTCCTTTCATTGGCTTTATTCGCCATATAAACAGAAAGCGTCAAGCAATATTTCTGCGTTGGAGACGTTGCTGTTGTTGAAATAAGCGAGTTGGAAATTTTGAATTGAGGAATGGGGGGTGGACTCATGGTGAAAGATAGTTAATCCACATGCTACTCGAAGTAATTTTGATCTTGCATTCACAAGCTGAAGGAAATAACTCAATTAAGTGGCACCTGACAAGTATTAAACAAACATTTTCATCTGTAATAACTTTGGCGGAGCATCTTTGTAATCTCTCGCAACAATAATAACAATCTCGTGAATTTAATACTTATTGTCACTGAAACGGAAAGACCATGAAGGAATGTTTGCACGAGTCTCATTTCGCAAAGTCGTAACGCTCTTGTGGAACGGAGACTCGTAACATCATGTCGACCTTTTCGAGGGCGCTTTGCGATGAAGATATATTTGATTAATTATAGTAGATTAATTATTTATTTTTTTTCTACGTCACATTTGCTCTTTTCGATCGCGTCTCGCGTTTCATGCCACAGATCCGTAAACGTCTTTGCCGATAATATTTCCCCCCCCCCGAGTCCTACGTGCCAATCTTTTTCGTCGTCCCGCGTCCAGTCTGTCCTCGGCGCGCGTCGTGAACAAATTAGACGAAGCGTGAACCGTTCCAAACGCCAATCTTTATGCCGCACGAAATGCTCGGATATCAGATTTCAGGAGACGAACTTTTTGCGACGCCGGCGAACTGTAGGCGCGAACGATATATGTACTGTATGCGGCTTCGCATTACAATTTCTAATCTTCCGAGGGAGGGAGGAAGAAGGAATCGGTGAGGTCGAGTCGCGGATGGAGGCGCGTTGACACCCGAGAATATCGCGCAGGAGAGTGATGTATAAGAGGAGAATTGGAAGGGGGTTCACCTCGCGAGGAGCGAGACGATGGGAGAGGAAGATGGAGTGAGGTTGGGGGGGTAGGAAAGATCTGGGATTATGGAGAAAATATATATTTTTGTGAGATGAGGTGTGAACGCGTCGGGCGCGGTGGGAGTCGTGGTGGTTGGGGGTGTTTAGGGGTTTTTTGAGCCAAGGAGGGTGGGGGGAGAGGATGGGGTGCTTGGGCGGGCCGCATTGTGATGAGAGGCGCAGGGGAAAGGAAGGCACGCGCGGCGTGGAGGGGGGGGGAGGGGGCGTGGAAAGCGTCGTGATGGGATGAAAGGTGTGTGTGTGAAGGATGTGTTTTTCTGGGGAGTGGTTGGGCGGGACTGGGGAGAAGATGATGATGAAGTATAGGACACCGAGCGAGTGTGCTTCTGTAACGAGACTGGGGCGTACCAGGGTAAACAGTGCACACCGCATGATACCGCGTTATGAATTTGGTGTTTCGCTGCCAACCTCCCCCGCGGAGGGATTCGACATGGCGTCAGCTCGACTCGGCGTACCAAAAGTCTTGATTGGGTTTTGGTCACAATTCTCTTACCGCATTCCCCTGACCCCCCCCCCCCCCCCACTCGTCTCTCAAAACCTGGCCATGTATATATAAAATTCCGAGATCCACGATTGGAGACGAATTTTACCTAAGAATATAGGCGTTTGATTTCTCTCATTAGCGTCGAGAAGCAGGCCCTTATTTTGCTGCACGGGTGCTAAACCGGCCTATGCCCTTTTGTTTGATACCACTGAACAGAACAGAATGATGTACATTGAAAAGATTTGGTATTCTGGCATTCCCCTCAGTGCTGTCCAGTCATTTGTACGTTTCTGTTCAGAATGTGAAATGTCTGTGTATCGAATCTGATTAAATCTTTCGAATTTCACGGGAAGATACCGGTACCCACCACCATAATTTATTTATTTAAAGAAAGTGCATTTTCCATTTTACATTCGACCATTTAGGTGCGAGTGTCAAATGTAGTAAACCAGGTTGATAATTTCAGTCAAAATGCCAACCGTGTATTTACCAGACGATTATTTCTTAGTTTTCACTTCCGACCAAATTGTTAAGGAAAAGTAGATTAGAATTGACAAATTTTGGTCACGTGATTCGTTCATTCATTCCCTTGGTCATTGGTCCCAGGAGGAGTTCATCCTAGTGTGGCGTCGGGAATTGCACGCACAACATAAAACTCGACTTGCCTTAAGCATGGAGGTGCACTGTCTGACTGCTCTAATCCACACCAACAATGTTGTCCCGACTCCTTGTTAAACATACATTATCAGCGAATAACAAAGCACAGTGATAATTAATCGTTTCCAATTTGATATTCCATTGTTCAGTTCATTTAATAAAATCAAGATGTTCCGAATTGCCGCCCCAGAACTCCCCCGCTAGTGAACTACGGCCGAAAATCGGCACATCTTGATTTTATTAAATGTATTTAACAATGAATATATAAAATTGGAAATGGTTAATTATCACTCCTTTGTTTCTTCGTTGTTCAATCCATTTACTAAAATCAAGATGCGCCGATTTGCCGCCACACTACTGTCTTTGGTGTTGTTTTCTCAAAGCGAGATCAAGGTATTCTTCGCTAGGAGTCGGAGAAATTGCATTTGAAAAGAAGTTGCACGTGAGCCTGCGCGACCTGATTCTAAGCATGTTCCTTACAAATCCCGTGCGCATGCTTAACAATCGCACTTGCCTCGGAAGCTGGACGTAGTAGATGGGCAAAGGCCATTAATCGCTCAGAGCGGTGCCTCCTTCCTGTTTCTTTCTCTTCCTTCTGTGGGGAGTTTATTCCTCACTGCAGTTCTCATTGAGAGGGGAAAAAAAGGAGTTAGACATTGCAGATCGACTATCACATATAGCACTCTTAACCTCTCTGATGCATTGACCAATCTTCACCATATTCGCTCTTGTTCTCCGCCCATTGATCCGGGATAAAATAGGAGCGTTTTAATAAGTAGTAATGATTTTCTTTCTTATACAAGCGCGCTACTAATTCAATAGGAGAATTTTATGCTCTGAACAATTCGGTTGGACGTGTGGGATTCCCGGGCACGTGTCACGTACGATGTAGTTGTAACTGTCATCATTGAACTTATTGAAGGTATTCCAACTGAGTTACAGATTCTGTGCTGCAGTTCGTCTGACATATAATTATTGTTTGAAGTGTGAAATATATTCCTAGGAACCCTCTTGTTATTCCTTCCATAAGCCCATGAAAGTGCTGTAATCTTAGGAAATGATAAGTAATACTTGACCCTTTTTTCAATTTTCTCCATCAAATTGGTTTTTTACCTCTAAATTTCCTATTGCTGGATGCATCACGATGGCAGTATTCAGTCCGTTAAAATTCAGTCTATATTTAGTAAATTTCTATAGTTATTATTTTCTTCCTTAGCGTTTTCCCATTATTCTCGTGTCGCTTTGCCTAGTGGTTTTAGCACATTTTTTCGGTCGAATTTTTCTTGCTGACGCCAGCTATTCAGGAAAATTAGTGTCAGACAAACCCAACATCCATGCCCTGGAAGGGATTAGAACCAGTGACCTCTGGGTCAGCCGGCCGAGTGGGTGCTGCCCACTTGGCCAGACCGACCGGCTCTGCTATAATCATCAGTATCAGAATAATGGATGGTATGAATTTGCTCCTCTTTCTTCAAAACTCAGCTGATCATTTCGCCGTGAGTTTTTACAACATGGGAATATCGTACGTGCCCTATTCAATTCGTATCCCTCAGATCCTTTCCCACCTTTTTTTTTTTGAACTGCAATACCCGCGCGGTAATTACTATCGCGGCGTCACTTTAAGCAGTCGCCGCTACACATAATTTCGACTCGACGTACCCGAATTGCCTCAACGCTTTTGTGCCCGCTTTTGGTCGTCTCCCGTGGCATCTTTCCGGTCCCTGCGATCCTCGTGTTAGGTCTCCACGGTGTCTTTTCCCGAAAGAGGGAGAGAGAGAGAGACAGGGAGGAATCCCCCTATTTATTATGTACTCCGTGGTCTAGGGTTCCAAGTACCACAAAAGAAAGCCTGCGACCGTTTCCTCCACCAAGATAATTGTTACATTTTCCTGCTTGTTTCTAAGATCCTATTCGTCCAAGTGGAGCCACAATGACCATGGAATTATTAACTCTCTTAGTTTGGACCGAACTAAAATATTACAATGATGGTTCTTTAAATCATTAACTTAATCTTCCACCCACCCTAAAGTCGGCACTTAACTTAGGAAGAATTCTTAATTTCGCTATGAAATAAATATTTAGCTACCATGGATGAAGCATTCCCTATTGAATAACGAAAATAAATCACTTACTCGCGAAATATTTTATGTTGCTACTCTATAGGCGTTTGCAGGTATACATTACATTAGTCTGGCACCTGAACACTCATGAATAAATTTGGTGTTACATTCCGATTTATGTTTTTATTTTAAACTGCCGTTGTCCTTATACGTTTGAATGGCTTTACCAGTGTTTACCATAAAAAATATTAAAATTTTGGAACTGAAAAATATCTGTTATGATTATTTCCTGCAATGGTTTTTCTGCTGAATCTAGGTAAAATGCATTTGAAATGTTTGACTGAGTGGCATTCACCTCACCAGAGTAGTATACTATTATTTTTCTTCCATAACCGTCACAGTACCGAAAGTAGGTTCGTGGCAGTTTAATGGTTTAGTTGTTGAATTTTGTCGCAATAAAGATAATTCTGATTTAAAATCCTTTTTTGATAAGTATTTTATTCTTTGAGTAAAATGTACATCATGTTGTACACATTGGCGTTAATAACAAAAAACCATATTCTTTTGTTTTTCTTCGGGTGAAAGTAGTACAAATATAAAATAAATATTCTTTTTATAATAATACGTGTTCAAATAGTGATTTAAATAATTATGAAATTATGATTTATAAATGCACAAATACAAATGCTGAGCAAATAAACATATTCACATGCAAACACCTTTTTACAGGAAAATTGCTTATTCAAATATTTCGCTGCACGCATGGAATGCACTTTTTAAAATAAAATACCTTGGAATTTTAATCGCTTTTTCGTTGCAATTTATATAAAAAATATTTTTTCGATTTTTAAATTAGAATTTTAAATTAAATGAATTCTAGCGTCCACACTCGAACCAAGAAACTAAATCGTTGCAATTAACTGTGTGTGTGTTTGGGAAATTTGTTTTCAACTAATTTCGGAATACAGAACATTATTACTCACTACATTCATCTCACCGAGAGATTAATGGTTTCCAGGAAGAACACAAGCAATTATTTTTGCTCGGAAAACTTTTCGAAATACTATTCTATGGTTGTAGCCTTAATTATGTGGAAATTCATCTTCATAGGAAAATTAAACCTTATAAAACTCTAATTTATTCCACAAATATTTATTTCTAAGTAAAAGACGTTTTGACGCATAGGCTTAATCGGCTTAGTTATTAGGTTTTCATCCACCTGACCATGATGTCTATGTCTCGCAACTACTTGTACTAGGAAATAAATATTAGAGAAACAATTAATCGTGTTCTAAACTTCATTTTCTCGTGTCTTTGAAATTGTTTTTTTGCAGAACAATGCATACGATGTAAAACTTAGTGATCTACATATTTTTCCAACCTGGGATACTCATTCCTATGGCCAATGGGAACCTTTCTATGGTTATGGTAAATTACAATTATGTTATCATATTAATGCATTCCAAATTAGTTTCTTATATGTTAATAAACACAAAGTTTTTTGAAAACTTAATTGCTATGTTGATACTCTTTAAATCTACTTGGTAAACGGTGAATATGCATTGTACGTTTTTATTAAATTGAATAAGATGTACCGAACAATTTACCAAAAGCCACGGGGTACAGAGACCAAAAAGGTTGGGAACCTCTGCTTTAGAGGCTGGATTTTATTTTATATATTTCATACTCCGTACCCCGAATTAGTGTTATATTCATTAAAAAAGCCTCTGTCATGGTATCATTTAGTTGATTTCGAAGATATATTAAGGAAAAAGAATTTCATTTTAATCATTTTCATTTTTTTCTTGAATATTGTCAAGAAATTCAGAATTCCTTCGGCCTTCATCCGGAATACTGATTAAAGGCATTTGTCTAATTTAATTAAATAAAGTGTAGAAATCAAGTTATTTTTCAGTTGATGTTTAAAAAAATTTAGAAGTACAATTTGAAAAAGCGTGCTCTTGTCTACATTAATTTAATTGGTGGCTTATGCCAATTCTATACATTTCTTTCTTTTCAAATTAGCCTTACTCATTTAATTAAAATTCATTGTTTTCGATATCATTTTACTTATGTTTAGTATTAGTAGAAGTAGTCATCTTTTAGAAAAATTTAAACCTTTAAACATACATATATATAGTCTTTGCATACTATAAGAACTACGCTAAAATATAGGACCAGTTCTTGTTCCGTACAGGAGCACATAAAGTAATAAGTTTTAATGAAACTATTAGTACGAGGGGGCATTCAATAAATTTTTATTCGCATTATTAGTTGTTCAAATATTTTATTAATTGCATATTGATAAATTTAACTTTAATGCGCGTGTACAAGGTATTTGTTAGACAAGGTTCATTGATTTGACACTAGTCTTGCATGAGCGATAGCCGTTGAACGTAAAATATGTTCTGTTCGGTGGAGGTAACCTCTTCGTTTCTTTTTCCTACATGATGCCTCTCTTCTAGATATTTTATTTCTTATCAGTGATTTCCTATTATTGTTGAATTTTATTGCATCCCACTATATTTCATAACTTAGCTGTTGTTCTGTAGTGATGAGTGTTCCAATTTGTCGTCCCTTCCAATTGCCTCAAATGTGGCAACACTTACAACACGTACAAGAAGTTACTTATTTTAAATTATATTCTAACAGTTATGATATGTTTTAATACTTATTTAGAATGTGTCTAACATTTTGAATTATCATTTTTGACTTAACATTGATTGACTTATTCTTCCTGTATTTCTCCATGCTTGGGCATTAAAGTGACTGGATGATCTTAGCTTACCGTTGAAGGCAATTACTTACTAAATAGTCGATAGATCACACCATACTTTTCTTTGGATCGTCCTTATTTAAGTAAAATAATTTTTTGAGAATTTTTTATAATTAAAATGACAAATTACTCTCGTATTTTGTATTGAGATAGTCTCAAGTGTTTTTCCTGAGGCCCCAAAAGAATATTACCGGAACATAACTCCTCCCCATATAAAAATATCTATATAGTATATTTTAGCTCAAAATATTTTTTTTATCAATTGTCTAATAAATTCACATGTTGACTGAAAATTCTTAAAAGAAATTGCGGTACTAGCATGGAAGGATGCTGCTAGTTATGTCTTTATAATGAACTGGACTGGCTTAATGAATGATCAAAAGCGTCAATCATATAGATAAAGTATGAAGCTAGAGTTAAACCACCACATTCCTGTGACAAAGGCGACAGCAGCATGACAGCCACTAGAATTTTTTCTGGAAATATGTTGGATTGACTATGTTCTGATAGACTTTGCCAAAACCCATCATCAACTGTTCTGCATTTGAATGTTTTACTTTTATTTCCCACTATCTCACCTGATGTTCTCTGTCAGAAATTTTAAATAATTTCCTTAATCTTTATTAACTTTGGCTCATCCTTTCTTATTAATTTGTCAACTATTTTCCCCAAGGAGTTAGGCTGCTTTAAACTTAGAAGATATAAACAGAATGCTCTTTCGATTCAACTGAGTTTATCTTTAGTCATTTTTTAACGATAATGGCGTAAGTAAGTTTATTAATTACCCTCATGTCAATCCTAAATGTAAGCAGAAAATACATTTACTATTTATATTCACCTCTTTTACATAAATAGCGATTATTTATATCATTTTCCAGCTTTATGTATTTTATCCTGATGCTTACATTTATTGATTCAGTAAAAATGCAATCCTGATTGCACCCTCTATATTTATTTCACTGTTTCTAGATCCCATTTCACCGATCATGATTTTTCCTCTTTATTTATTGACGCCAATCCTTCCTTCCGGCTGTTTTGTAGAAATTTATTTTTACTACGAATCAAATTTTTTAATTTGGAAATCATACCTACATTATGAAGCAGATTTTTAAAATATAATAGTTAAATTAAGTCAGGACCCCATTAAAAACTCTGAACATAGGCTTCCCGAAAGAATTTAATCAGAATAGCCATAAAAGAATATTCGTGAAATTAAGAAAATGTAGCCAAAACCTTGAGCCGTACATGCATAATGGATGGTGGTACTTTTTAGTAAATATTTTAGCTGAAATGGATGCATAGACAAATTTTTTCCATTGCTTATCTCATTCATTTATAACCAGTCCCATTATCTGTTTATCAAACGTCTGAATAAGTATTTCCATTCTTTCTTGGCCTGAATTCGGAGGCGAAATAATTTTGATTAACGAGGAAGTTCGCATTTTCCTACGAAATCTCCTCGTTCTATCTAGGTTGACGTGACCTGGACTGAATGTGTGTGTGTGATTTCAATTATTCAATATACTTGCGACGGTGGCAATGAAAGATGATCGATAAAGTCTAAAAAAAATTATATATATTGTGACGGAAGTGAGTCTGATTAATTAATTAATGAACTTTAATAAAAAAAATTTAATTAATTAAATTTTGTTTTTATTTTTTTATTTTTTAATTTAAAATAATTATTCTCTTAATGAAATTATCGGGCAGTTCCGTCGGCCCCTCCTTTACGTAGTTAGGAG
>WURS02073249.1:0-10376 GCA_011762765.2 Rhinocypha anisoptera | reverse complement strand
CCCCCCCCAAACCCCCCCCCCCCCCCCCCCCCATTCCTCCCTCCCCCCCCCCCCTTCTCCTTTCCCGGACTGGCCAATTCCCATATTTCCTCTTGCCACGCACCACAGGGGGGAGGGGGGTGGGGAGGTGGAGGAACGGTTTTGAGGAGGCGGTTTCACTCACACGTCTCTCTCTCTCTCGCTCTCCTTCTCTCTCTCGTTCTCTTTCTCTCTCTCGCTCTTTCTCTCTCTCTCTCACACACTCTCTCTCTCTTTCACAGACACACACAGAGGATACGAAAAAACCAACATTCCTCCCTCTCCCTCCCTATTCCTCTCTCCACCACCATTGTGTATTCCCGGACACGGAGTTATGCGAGGTCCACGAACAAGAGTGTCTGCTTGTGTGCCGACGCCAACCCTTAAGGGGAGAAATTATCGGTGGGGTGGGTTGGGGAGGGAAGAAGGGGAGGGGAGGGGACTCGCTGGGCCCTCCGCTGCTGGGTCCACATCGTACTTCTTCGCCCCACACCTCGCACGTTGCCCCTTCCATCCCTCTTTTCCTCTCGTTCTCCACAGCATTCTCAAATCCCCCTGCCCTTCGCGAACTATCTTCATTTTTCTCCATTCATTTTCTCACACCCCTGAACTCCCTACCTCCTCCCTTCCCTCCTTATTGCGGCCAGCTACCCTTTCATACGCCCTCCATCCTCCGAGCTGCCTTCAACTACCCACCTCCCATGGGAGAGGTGTCTACACTCGCACGCTCAGTCATCTGTACATGATGAAAAAGTAAGACATTATTAAATGTCACTCAACAATTACCGAATCCGAAATAAGTATTGAAATTGGTTCTGATGAGCGCTGCCCATTTTAACTCAGCTACAAACGTAATGCTTTCTCCATATAAAAATATAAAGCAAAAAAAACCGGGATTAACAAACTGATTTTTGTTTTTTTCTAAATATTTAATTTTTTATGATTGTGATTTATGATGACGCGGGACGAGGGGTTGACAACGCACCGTCTGTTTAGTCGATTATAATTCAAAATAGGACGCGGGCATGTCTGAGCAATCCAACGGATCTTCAGAGGCTGCTTTGTAATGTGACATGAAATCTTGAAAGAAAAAATAATAAAGCTCCAAATACTATTTTTATTCGACATAGTGTATTTTTCAACATAATAATTTTAGCTTATAACTGTAGATTAAATAGAAGAAACTGCTGGGTTTGTCTGTGAATTGCCAGCCGGTCAGTCAGTTCCATTCTTCATCCCATACGTGACTCAGTCCTCCTAGTGACGTGACATTTGTTTTACTTGGAAGTAAGAGGAGTGGCTCTAACGTAACTAATTAGGTATTAGTGTTTAATCCTTACTTTTCTAAAAATAATAATAGTTAAAAACCTGAGAATGCATTCTTTATTAAGGTATCTAGTTACATATACTGGCCTGGTCACTGGGTATATCTAGGCAAATTAAATATCTAAACTTTTAGTAAAAAGACAAGTATAGAGATAAGCCTGGCAGGGCTTACGGATTCGTAGTATTGAAGGTACGTTGGCTCCATTGTTGATAAAGATGAACTATTCTTGCACTTTTGGAGATCTATTAATGATGATATTGAATAATATTAAGTAGTAACTCATCCACGTTACCAGCTGCAAGAATTTGAATTCCGTATAGTCATAAAGAGGATTAATAAAATATTCTCTCTTTTCTCTACTCATTGGAACGGTAGTCCATTTTGAGCGTAAACATTCTTTTCCTCGGAGGGTTTTTCAGCAAGCGGACAGGCCACAGTGGATGGGGTCCTTGGAATATCTCGCCATGGTTAGAAACGTGGGCAATGCTTGACAATGGAAAACGAAGGAAATTGCATGGGAGCCAAAATGGATACGGCCTGCGGAGACCGCTGCGATTTATCACTTTCAAACCAAGAACTCTGCCTCTCTCACGACGGTAGTTGAGTTTCTTCAAGTTAATGTCTACTCGATTTTTTTAGACCGAAGAAAGGAGGTGTTTCATTTTTATAATTTTGAGCAAACTTCATCTCTTGCACTTTCAGTCAGTTATATTACATTGTAGAGAGAGTTGGCAAAATAATTTTAAGTTTTACTGCCATTTTCATAGTTTCATGTGTGAGACCCTCTACAAAACACCTCTTCAACGCTTCGACTTTTCTTTAGCTAAGTTTAAGATGGTTACCTAAGCTGTGCTATTAGTTTTTTCCATTCATTTTATAAAATATGAGTTGTGAAAAGTAGCATTAATCGTGGACGTAGAAATTCTAACGAACAAAATTAAAGTCCAAGCAAAAGAAAATAACGAGAGAAAATGAAAGAATAAATATATATATAATATTACATAATATAGAAGATAAACAACATTTTGTTCATAATGGAACTCATATATATCAGCTTCTCCCACCATATCTTCATTTCTATATTAGGATTCTATCTTCACTGAGTGGAATTTTCTAGCTGGAATTTGTTCATTCCGGTTCCAACCGTTATCCTTCCCTAGGAATTAGCATTAATTATGTATTGGTTTGTTGTTTCACTTCTTATATGAAATGATCTCTAATATACTTTTACTTGAAATGTTAACGGTTCATTACGTGCTAAATATCATCTACTCTTGTTGAGTAAAAGGTTGATGCAATTTTCCACAAAAAATATATGTTTATTGCAACCTAGGTTTCGATGCTACATCATCATCATCGTCGTCTACTCCTGTTCGAATTTTAAATAGTTGCAGTCTTCTTGCTTAAGTCGATTAATCACTAAATTCTTCCACATCCTCCTGAACTTCTTCATCTGTTACCTACTCCCTCACCCAGGATCCCTATACTCTCGAAAAAATGGAACCCCTGCCCTATTCCTTTAATCCCTCCTCTTCTCGAAGAATAAGTTCCCATCCCTCTGGCCGACACCCTGTCTCGGAAGTCACATTTTCTACCAGCGGGTGGCGGAGAAATGAAGGAGCAGGTTCTGGTCGGTCCAAGGGGAAGGGTAAGAGGGATAGATTGAGAAAGGAAAAAGAGGGAGGGAGACAGGGGCAGACGCGTGGCGTGGGAAGGAGGGAACGGAGGCGACGGGGAAGAATGGCGGGTGAGAGGGAGCGTGGGACGAGAGAGAGAGGTAAATAGCATACAGGGTGACCGCGGGCGGTAGAAGAAAAATCCACCGCCAACTAAAAAACTGGTATTAAGACGCAAAGTTCACTGATTTAGAACTGCATAACCGGACTAGGTCATTTTTAAAAAACATTCAATATCTGAATACGTAATGACTAATTATGGTGCTGACTAACTGCTATATGCTTGATCAAGGGCTTAATTCAGAAAGAATAACGAGGGAAAATTAAATTTGAAATTAGTATACCAAACCCATGGCGATTGGCATAAATTCAAACTCTAAACTTTTCCGGAAACGACGTCTTATTACGTCTACTTGACCTTTATACTTATTATTAGGTTTCTTGTCCTTTCTATATTTTCTTCTGATAACTCACAGTGTACGGCGTTGTTACTTGCTGGAACCATTACTTAACTCATAGTCTTTTTTGGATTGAGGTAGAAAATGAATGATGTTAATACAGTGATAGCCCTTGTCTCTTATATTCGGCGGTTTACAGGATGCTTGGAAGGCGAAATCATAAAAAGACTACCGAGCTGTTTGAACATCAATGCTGTAATTTTATTTCTTTTGCGATGTTTGATATCTCGAAGGAAACGTTATATGCCTAGGAATATGATTCCACTATACATATGTATATATACATATAAATAAATATATAGTAAACCTTTTAGATACTCAACAACTTTTTATGTTTCGTCTACCAAGCATCCTGTAAGCCGTAAGCTGTACGTAGAATGTGTGACAATGGCTTACAAGATATCAGGATCAGTAATTTTCTACCTCAAATCAAAGAAGACTATCAATAACTGTAATAGTTATAGGAAAGTAGTCAATTTTTCCTAAATCAGATCACTATTATTTCACAAATAAAAAATGGGCTGGGGTGAGATGGTGGGCTATTAGATTCAAGTAACTTCTTCCACATGGTTATTCATACGAAATATTAAATTACTGAATTTTACTGGGCTTTTGACAAATTATTTAATATTAATAAGTTAATGAATATTTATACATGAGGATAACTGAATGTTAATGGAAAATAATATAATTTTCATTTGTATAGAAATATTTCAGTTACTGTTTTATACTTTTTTATATTTTTATAAGCGATTTTATACTATGAAGTTTCTTGCTTTCTAAATATAGTTGAAATGTAGTCATTAAGCTAAGTTGCTGACAAACTAAAACGTAATATAATATTTATATATTATTGAACAACAAGCCGTGATTTAGTTCAGAATGGAGACATTATATGGGAAAGGTCAAAAAAGGATTCTCATCGTTAATGTCCTAAACTTATTGGTGAATTCAGAAAGTGACTTAAGGATGAATCTCATTTCATCTTTACTCTGTCAAAATTCCATTTTCTGGAAAAAATTCGCAAAATAATATGCTAGCTCATAAATAGGTTTAAGTTGCTAGGTACTAGATTTTATCTTTCTCCTTACAGTGTCATGCTAGTGCTAACGTCATTAGGTTAACTTCTCCAAAGTTGCTAAAGTCGATTAAAAAGATATTTATATCCTTCTTGCCTCTACGTTTATTCCAATACCAATTCCTAAGAGTTTTTTAGTCATTTAAACTGCGGTAAAATTGTTTTTTATTTCAAGATTTTGAAAGAAAACACCGCAAGCATAGATATCTCTGCCATGAAACTGTTGACACGCCGGTGAAAGCCAAGTAGCCGATTTATTTAGGAAGGAGGGTTCTTTTTATAAAAAAAAGGAGGTACAAAGATGTAATCTAAACACCTCTTTGAGATTTCTGATTTCCTTTCCTACCTTCGGCCAAAAATACCGTCACGGAGTATTTAACGGGCTAGTTCCTTTAGGGCCGCGTGAGATACCCGTCGTAAGCGGAGTAGCCATGGTGAGGGCGAGAAGCCTGTGGCTAACGGCGTGGGTATAAATTGAGGGGAAGGGAAGCTGCTTTGGCTGGGTGAAAGAAGTGGACTCTTTTGGCCTCCCGTAGCGCAGCATTTTAGGTTGAATGAGAAAAGGCATAGTTTAGAGGACAAGGTCTGGCAATAATGCTGCCACATAAGGACAGTTCCCCAGTGTATGGGACGATGTTACCACTAAGGGATGAAGAAGTTCGGGGTTGACAGAATGCACCCTGAAGAAGGTTAGATACATCTTGAAACCCACCAACAAGCCCGTCATAAAAATGAAATAATATCTTCTAAAACTTTATTTATTTATCCATTTTTAATGTTTCTAATAGGGTTAATGTACAATTGGTGTATTTTTGCAAGAAGTATCCACATAGCACACCAAATTAATATATTACTCCAATAAGTAGACATTTATTCCTAGAGATATTTTCTAATTCCAATTTTATCACTCATATTTCTATATGAACCATAATTTTCACGGAGTACGGAGCATATGGTATATATCCCACGTTAATGATTGATTTTTGTAAGGTTGCATTTCAGAAATTTATTATTACAAAAGTCAATATATCATTCATTGGAAACATTTAACAGCCATTCACACATTCTATTTTCTTTTTATGTACCTAATTAAGTACCCTAAATCGTCTTTCTTTAATCCGTGTGGCAACAGGAGAAAAGTATTGGGTAACATTTAGATATACTTTTTTTAACCTGGCTCAGGTTTCACCGGCTGGCCTGGTCCAGGTTCGTGGAGGAGTTTGGGATAAATGCCGAGTGAGGAGTTGGGGTTTCCTTAAACCAATAATACTATTTCCTCATTCAAAGACGTTATAGAGTGAGAAGTTAGTATAAAATATGCACGGAAGAGTGACCGAAGAGACGACTTGATCATGTAGAGCGAGAGTCACTCACAACAGAATTCTTATCATTGGCATGTGCCCGATTACATGAATATGTGTGTGCTCTTGCAATAAATATATTTCGGTAGCATACGATACATACTACATAAGAAAAATAAATCAATAGCATTGTCGACAATAGCCATTGTCTATCTCTCTCTTCCTTAGAATTCTTTTCATAAAACTGAATGAATGGCGAAAATACTCCATAAATGTCTTTTTAAGGTTCAAATGATGGATACACTAGAGGTAACATTTAAAAAATTAATTTCAATTTTTTTCAAATTTCATGTTGTACCAGTCATAGTTAGATTTTTGGCGGACGATCTTACTCACTACCACGAATTATTGGAGTCACTCGAGGACTTAAAAATTTTTTAAATCGCATTACGCTTCGATGAATTGATACTATAAATCACAACTTTCAATACTTACTCCTTATTGGACCTTATTTCGGTCCAGTCTTCATTCTTCAAATCAAAAACTCAAGCGCTTCCAGTCTACCCAAATATTTCCTCATTGACTAGGTTTCCGCACAATATATTAGGAGTTTTACTAAGCCTTTAGTTACATGTAAATTCAATTTCCCTCTCATCAATTGATACACCTCATGAACGCTTCCTCGCAACTTTTCACTTAATGTCCTTAATACTATTCTTGTTTCTTCCAAACACTGTCCAAAGATGTGAACTGATCTACCACCACTAACATATTCTATCCTAATTTTATTTATATTTTATCCGGCCTTTATTTTTCTTATGATTAATTATATTTAAATTTTTCAATGAATCATGATTAAAAATTTTCAAATATCTAAGAATCATTTTACCCTAAGTATCCGTCAGATTCGTGCTTCCTGACAGTTGATTTCCGATTACTTTCATTAAATTACACAATACTAAAATTACACGATTACTAAAATACACAATAGAGAGGTTTCAATGGGAGTTCAGAATTTAAATGATAACGAACAATATCATAATGATATTTAATGTTAAACTGAAATTTTTACTTTCTGCTATTAAAAAAACTTGAAAAAGTGAGTGACACGAAGTGGAAGAACAGCCATCAACGAGTCATGAAGACCAATGCCACCAACCTTGTGCTGCCGACTCCATCTAGCGGAGACTTTACAAAGTTATTTAAGAGTGATCGGATTCTGATGCTCTTACATACAGTTATTATAATAATTATAATTTAAAAATAATGCGGAAATGAAATTTATGGGATCATAAAAATTTTCTATGATGCTTTCAGAATTCTTATTGTTACGATATTTACTCAAAAATTAATCATTGAAAAGAAAAAGTAATTAAATATTTGATATTTTACAATTGCATGTAATTTAATTTATCATATCATTTAATTGCATTGTCTAATTACATTTTTGGTATAATTTATAGAAAACCATATTCCTTAAGCAACATATATTTGCATTGCTGGATCATTTTTTCTACAGAATATAGTTAGTTATTTTAGGGTAACATATATTTTTCTTTCTATATTGCATTAACAATTATTATTATTTTAAATTATATTTTTCTTCAGAATTCAGCATAATTTTTTATAGTCATATGAAACATAAGTATAATCTAATCTCCTTATATACGGAGGCGTTCGAGTGTTATGCGGTTAAGGGAATCTATTTTTAGAAACAGAAATTATGGTAACGAAGTAATAATAATACACTTCGGCTCTTAGCTTTTCATACTCCAAAAGTTGCAGTTCCGTTTTGTAAAACCCTCCTTCTCTATCCAAATTCCCCCGCCCCCTTGGTTCACACCTGTATCACCTAAGGGAAGTGACTGCCTACAAGCTATTTAAAAATATGCTTCTTCTTTTAAAAGATTGGATATTTGCTTAAAATATATTTTAGCCATTATGAAATAACTAAAATGCAGTCTAAAAATGAGCGGGGACATTATTGAAATCTTAATTGAAGTTTTAAATAATTGTCAGCTAAACTATATTATCGACAACGAAAAAACAAATTTCTAAAAGAAAATTACTTCTTTGGATAATTGGAGATCCTAAAAGAGGTGCAAACACAAGGGAAATGCGTACATCAAATAGGAAAATTCAATAAAAAGATCAAAATTTTAAAAATAAGTCGGAGGAATAGTATGAAGCTTGAGTTTTTTTAATAACTCAAGTTAGCTCCTCACTTGAATGCTGTCAGGCTTCATTTCGCAGAAATCATTTAATTTCCATAATGGAAGAAGAACATCGTAGTTTTCATTAGAGTGTATTGGAGCTGTGACGCGTTTCAATATAATACGGCGCCATCTGATGTAACTGAGATATCGCATGATGACATATCAAGATGAAACGCATAGTACTTACAGTAAATTCTGTAGAACAGTACCCTGTTGTTCTACCGTTAGGTTAGAAGGACAGGTATATATTGTATTAAATGTATTTTAATGTCCACGAATTCGTATGCTTAGCTAAATTATCTTTTGAAATAAAATTTTTTCTGGCCATCGGTATATTGACCAAATATTGGAAAATGTAGTAAGTAAATATTTAGAATGAAGGGCGCTGAGGTGTAATGATGATGTTCGGAAAGTTAATGAGAGAGTAAATAATGAGGGCCGTCTCATTTAACTATCATTGTTTTAAATAATTCTATTTTACATTAATATTTTTTAAATTTAACAGATATACAATAAATACTTATTTTGTTAGGTATGTATTTTTTCCAATCAATGTGGGTTGAGATAATTATTGCAAAATTACATCTAAGAAGATTTCCCGGACTTATTAAACTTTAACGTACTTCTTATCAAATATAAGTTTTTAAAATTCATAGATACGCAAAAAACCAATGTTTTCACACTTCTTCTTATGTCAAGAGATAGAAAAGTGGCATTTACCTTAAAACTATAGGAATGATCTCATAAAATGGATACCAGCTCTTACAAATAACTCATGCGGATATGGATACCAAGGTAAAATAAATGTGTCGTTACACTACCGATGTAATTCTTGAAATTTACTCTCTTAGAATTCATGTTATCACTGGCAAAAAGATGGGGAGTATAGTTGAGGAAACAGGAGCAGAATCCATGTACGAGCGGACTAGTAAGCCGGGTCAAATATGATAACGAAGGCAAAGATTGTCCCAATTGCCACTCCCTCTTGTTTCTTGGGAAAGTAACTTCAACATTCGCTTCCAATCAGATCGAGGAAACAAGTGCTTCAAATTCGGGAGGGAACTCGTATCCAACTGGAAAAGGGCATTCTAAAACGATTTACGTTCAATCCGAGATTCTTACACGGATGTTATATGGCACTGTGCGTGTATTTTCTTGTAAGTTCGCATGTGTTCAATCTTTATGTGATTGCTCCAGTTTGACCGTTAAAATATTTATTTCTCTTAGCTGACTAGAGTATAACGAATATTACCCATTAAACTGCTTCGAAATAAGCAGGATAAAAAAGCGTCAAGCTTCATTTAAGTGCTTAAATTCATTTTTTTTAGAGATAGCAAGGGATTTAGGAGTTTTCGCTTTGATTTTGTAAAAATTAATTAAGAATAAATTATAATTAATGAGATTACAAATCGAGAAAATACCTAAAATTATTATTAACTTATGTTTAAAGCAATGCCTTTAGCTTATTGCAACATAATTAATACTTAGATAAAATGTACAATTGTTTCTACGTTTTTGGACATTTCAAAAAATTAAAACTCGAAACTTTAACACATCATCTCATTAAGCAAAGTGTCCAAGGTCAATGTAGGATCAGAATAGGAGCAGATTGACCGAAGGAATGGTGTTGAAGTGGTTTTAATTACTTAATACATTAAGTAATAATAAAATAGCAACTTTTGGAAGGTTTTGGGCTGTCAAAAATATCCAAAAATATTTCGTATATAAACCGCAGTAGCAAAAACCTCTTGAGCTGCAGCATAAGTAAGCAGTAACTACACAGCTGGTGACCCCATTCATAACTCATGACAAATAAAATTCGAGGTAATGCCCTGTACAAATATTGCATTCCAACACATGATACGGGCCAAATGGGCATTATGGCGTGAAATAAGGAAAATAAATGTAAACGGTGACTGTTCAAAGAAACGTGACAATATATTTCTGTGGTTGAGGAAAAATATCGGGATTAATATTAACAAATAAGAGAGATCGTGAAAAAGAGAAAGACGAATGCATGGGGGAGGAGTGAGGGTCTCGACGAGGAAGGGGATGAGGAAGAGAGATAAGCGAGGGCCAATCGGCATTTATTTTTAATTCGTATTTTTTTAGAACTATTTCAGGGGGAGAGAGGACGTTGGGAAAGGAGGGGGAACTGGATATATCGGATAGGGGTTTACAAGAAGAGTTTTGACTGCACAGGGAGAATGGAGGGTGAGGGAACTGGCGAGGGTAGGAAAGCGGGGTCTATCTGGAACGAACGTGGAATTTTCCCCGTGGCGCGGCGCCCTCCATCGGCAGC
>WURS02073239.1:0-10376 GCA_011762765.2 Rhinocypha anisoptera | reverse complement strand
CCCCCCAAGCAGCGGAAATCTTGACCTCCGAGTCCTCCTTCATTCAACCCGTGTCGACTCCGGTTGATGCCGCGAAGAGTTCCTTTCGGTCTGGTCAGCGGTGACTAAAGTTCCTTGTGTCAAGCGAAATTTTATCGAGTTTAGTCATTATTAAATTGTAAATCACTAGATTATTACACAGGAATTGTGGAATAATTTATCAGTTCGTGCGGCCAATCATTTACGAATCAATCACCTTGGCGATTCCATGTGAAAGTAACTATAGTAACAGTATAGCTATAAATGCACCGGCTCAACTAAAGAAATTACTATGTAATTCAATCTACGTGTTTCGGCTCAACTTGGCGAAACCAAATAATGAATCGAGGAAATCAATCTTTGTCGGTTTCAAAGGGAATTTTTAATATACGATAATATGTAATTATTTAATTTTTTTATTATTTCAAATATTATAATTTATTATAAATAAACTATCGCGACCGATTTCGTCACATAGTTGACATCATCGGGTGTAATGATCACACTTGATGATGTCAGCTATGTGACGAAACCGCTCGTGCTATATTATGAAAATCCTCCTGTAAAAAACAGAAAAAAGTGTTATTTCCTATATTCTAAAATTAGTTTAACTCAGCGGTTAATTCAGTGGCCCAATGGGCGCTACTGCTCTCTTGAGGGTGGTGTTTTGGTGTAGGAGGGAGAAAATAAACAAGGTAGTTACGATCGTGGGGCGTGGGGGTGAAGTGGGGGGATTGTGTGAAGTGAGAAACGAGAGATTAAAGACGGAAATTTGGAAGTGTGCGGCGGTTTTTCTTTGTTTACTCCCGAGGAGGAGAATGGTACAAATAATTCTGACGTAACACTTGGTATCCCTGTAAATTGCACGCGAATGTGTCTGTGTAAGTCGAGAGTCGGGTCGCACGTCAAAATATTTTTCCTGGCATTACCAAGTTCTTTGATCTGTAATGCATTATTTTAAAAAAGTAAAGACTGAATCCATGGGACTGAATCCATGACTGAATTAGTCGGAAGATTAGCCGTGAAGAGTTGTATCGATGTTTTCAATTTTTCGTGCGTAGCTTAGGAACTGTCGGGATTACTTTTTTGTGTCGTGGAGGCGAAAGCGATCCTCTACGGCGGTGCAAGAGAAATGCTTGGGTGGAGAGAAGGGTATTGAAATTATTATGTGGAGTTCCTCCGGTACCTATCTGTTGTTAAAATCAAAATGTTAACCCGTGGAAGTCACCAAGTTTTATTTCCACACCTTCCGGTACCGTATTGCCGTTCCACAAGGTGGGCAGACAGTGCGGTGAATCTAAAAAAAATCCTCAGGAGGTTAGGTGCCTATTATTTCAGGTAAATAAATGATGAGATCGATTTCTGCACAGACATCTACCCGAAAATTTAAATAGGGTGGCATATAGTGTGGTTTTGTTTTTTGTTTTCCTTTTATAAATATGTTTCTTCCACATCTCAAATATTCTTCCCAGGGAAATTGATTAATGTAACATTCTTCTTGAACCTTGAAAGCCTTGATAAAGTCAAGACTTTTTGAATTCGATGTTATACCGGCTAACTTTGTGGAACTTCATGATGAAGAGAAATAACAAAACTTTTTAAGTTCGCAATTTATTTATTAAAACGACCAGTTTCGTCGAACAGTCTACATCATCTGGTGAAGATGTCCACTGTTCAAGCGACTGTTGGTCGTTTCAGTAAATAAATTGTGGACTGACTTACCATGTTTTGTTGAGCCTCCTTAAGACTTTTTTTCTACAGATAGCCCAAGGTTAAACCCAACTTTAATTCAAGCAGTAGTGTAAATCGGGAGCAGCAATGCACTGTGGGAAATACGTTGCTGCGATTTTTCTTCCAGGTTTTTTTTATCCAAAACACGGCTTAACTCGCGATGGGACCGACCCCTCCCCCGAAAAATCCACCCTAGAGGACTAATCCATAAAAATATCCTGGCAAAGTTTAAATTGAAAATGTTTCAAAATTACTATTAACTATTGGAGCCCACTTTTACTGTACTGCCGTTTTCTCATGATTTAAAATCCATTCGTGGCTGTTTTCCCGCTATTTACAAACAATCTCGAAAATTTTCTATTTGTCGCGACGATGGAATTGGTATGTACTTACCAAATTAAATTCTCTCAACGCGCAGTAACATCTTCCGTGTGTTTCAATAACATGTTTCCGGCGGACGTGAAATTATTTTTCTTAAACGGAATTCACGTACAAAGTAAAAATCTTTTCTTATTGTATTTGTGAGGACAGAATTCTGATGTTGGTTATGACCCTATCCGCATTATTAATATTTCTCCTCTGAATATTTTATATTACAGTGTTTCTCAGGTTTCTTCTTTGCAATCAATGTTTATCTTGTTTCGGGTGTTCCTGCGTGGAGTAGTGTCCATTTCTGTTTGCAGTCTTTAGGTTGAAAATTACGCATCGACACTTTTGACCTAAGGACGCTAAACGCAAGATGGCCGAAGAGAATACAGTCACCAGCGCTACGTGGAAAAAATACCGAAACAGATAAACTTTAATATTACATTGTCTCCATCATTTTCGTTCTTACTGTTATGTATCTAACCATTATGCCTGAAATCCCCAATTTAAATATGACTTTGTTGTAAAGTGAAAAATTATTAAGTAAAATTCCTCAGAATTTTATTCTCACGGTACTAGTTTCGACTCATAGACGTCATCTTCAGGTACCTTATGATAACGCCTATGGGTCGAAACTAGTAGTACCTTAAGAGTGAAATTCTGTGGAATATTACTTACTGTGGAGAAAAGGTATAATAGTACTTGGGTTGAGAATTGAATTACATCGAAGGAACATCCAAAAATATCTCGATTAGTTTTTTCCAACTAGAGCTTAAAAGTAACATTAATCACTTTGAAGTGCTGCTCACCTTCTGCCTGCCTCCTTTCCGTGTAAACTTCTTCCTATCATTCTTAATCCTTTTCTTCTCTTATCTGGCATTACCTTCTGAAACAAGTTTCATTTTATTTTTTCCCTATTATTTTCCCCGTCTTAATATTTCTACCATACACTTTCCCTATCTCCTCCTGATTTTCCCAACAAATTCCTCTCCTCCCATGCCCTGTCCAACACCTCTTCATCTGTTTTTCCTCCCCGTCCGCCTCCTTATCGACTGCGACTTTAACAGGTTGAAAGACCTTGCGAGTTCCGATGACCCCTAAGAGCTGCACACGATCAAAGGGTCACCGGAATTCTCTCCACGAGAAAAATGTTGGGTTTTCGATATATTTTTTTCGGGACGAATAATCAATAGTGGAGTCTATTCCTAAATTTCTTCGCTAGCTAAAGCGGACAAAGCGAAGGGTTGAGCATTAGGTCAGTAATGAACTGATATTGCCTTCTGCCGCGTTGACTTCCTCGATTACTGAAGCGTGGAGGAAGAGATGTTTGGATGAGCCCTCTGTCGGGGGATGAACGAATCCCGACCACTCGAGCAGTTTGAGGGGCGCGGAGAAGTTTTTGATGACGCAATAAAGAGAGATCAAGAGAATTCAAAGGGCGAAAGGGAGGTTGATTATGATTATTGGCTCGAGGAGGAGTGGGTCTTATTCGCGGATGAATAGACCCACGTCCTCACTCACTCGTTCGCTCTTCAGAGTCGGTCTCAGCCCCGACCCGGTCAATCGCAGGGTCGTTGCACAGAGGAACATCCAGAGTGTGTGTGTGTGTGTGCCTGGAACTAGTCCCAGTTTCCTCCGCCGATGGCGCATTATATTTTATATTTTCCATTCGGCGAGCGGTCTCAGGGCTGCATATAACTCTCTCTTTTGCCCTTATCATTTGTACGTCCATTAGTCCTTTTTCTCCGGACGATTTTTCTGGTGCAGCGGGATTCCCCATATACCTTTTTTGAATATAAGCTCCGATCGATACTGCAGTGCGTCTCACTTGACGGAAGATTCCAGGGAGGACTGGGATGACGCTTGTATGCGTTGAGGGGTGAAACCGGGAAAAAGTGAGGTGAGGGGAGGAACAGAGCGTGATCCTAATTCTCCATGTTAAAAAAAAATAATCACAGAATGCTTAGCACTAAGGGATATTGCGCTTCTCTGACCGAAGAGCGTACATAAGAATGACATTTAAATGATCTTTTATTTATGTAGCTCAAGAAAATCTCCGATACACGCAAGTGGCTCCCAATAATAAACACAGAAAAGAAAAAAATAGAACACTCAGAATTTCTAAATTTTCCGTGGCACACGACTTGCACGTGTTGACTTCGGAGCTGCGTCTGGGTGCACGTATAATTGCAGACCAAAAGCTCATCGGAAGAATCCTTCAAAAATCTTACTACGGTAGTTTTTACAGACAAAAAATTAAAGAATTCAGTCACTTGTTCTTACATATTTGTGGACTCACCGTCATGCGTGACCCCTCTTATCTCCCTGCCCTTCACTTAATCCCCCACCCCCCTAACTACCAGCCCGCGAGAGAGGGCCCTTCCTCCTAACCTCCCCCTCCAGCCCATTATGGTCACTTCACCGTCCTCACAGGTAAAGGAGTTAGTCATGCGTAAAAGTATGTTGATAATTTGGAAGGAGAACGAGCTCCCGTTTGGACCTTGCATATTGTGACGGCGTTTGTAGTTGTTTTCATCCATGTTTGTGGTGAGAAGTCTAACATTGTCCCGCATGTTGTGGATGATGTTCTACTGTTTTATTTTTCATGCGGGTTTCTTCATTCTGAGTGCAATGTGTCTCTTAACATTTGCATTTGGAAGTGAATGTGTATGTTTGCTGGTGGCTCACCCCCTGCCACACGCCCTTGCGGCGGTTTCCAGGGTAATGCTTAGAAGTAGATTGAGGACGTAGTAACGTGGTGGGAACCCAAGGTCCGTAGGCTATAGACTGTGTAAGATCCTTGGTGGAAATCCAAATGAAACAATGTGTAGAGTTATTTGTACTTTGTGGAAATGTACAAAGCGATACCTCTATATTGTTTGATTCGCGGCAGTTCCCCTGGCTGCTGCCTTGTTATAGTAACTACCTATCATACTATCCTCTCCTTCATAGGTCATCGCGTCCAATAATCTTACATCACCTTATGCCTCTCGTGGTGATTATTGCTTCTTGGTCTTCCCCTTTTATTTCTTCCTCCTTCATCTCTTGTCCCTCATGTGATTCGTCCAGTTGGATTCCACGCCCTTGATACTTTATTGTAGACTACTGTTTTCATCGCTCCTCCGCTTGCCTACTCACTTGTAACCATGTCTGTTCCATTTCATCATTCCTTTGTTAGCTTTGCGTGGTTGCCCCTTGCAGTTGTCATTTTTCTCCCGTTGGCATCGTCACCCCTTACCCCATTGGTATTTGTTCATCTAAAAGCGTAAATGATTCTGCAACTTATTTCGAAAAATAACTTGAGCGGTGAACCCCTTGGGAAAAACTGCCGTTGAGTTAAAGTGCCCCTTCCTACCGTTTACACCATACGCGTCGATTTTGTAACGAATTAAAGAAAATTATAAACAATTTATCAGTTCCGTAGAACTTTTATTTTTTTAAGTCCCGAGTTTCGACATCAAAGCGTCATCGTCAGAGGAAGAACAACGGGTAAAATCCAGAGATATATGAACAAAAGCTGGTTGAAAGGGGAGGAATTTCTGGAAAGATGAGTGGGTTACAGAGTAATAATTTGATAACTTTTGAAACAAGTGAGGGGAAGGACTGGAAGTTGGTAAAGGGATAAGTGTAACATTGACGACTTGTAGTTACAATTTAATGGAATCGGGAGTAATTTGCTTATTGAAAGAATGGAAGGTGAATGGGTTGTGCACTAAATTCATTGACGAATTTGTCTTACAGAATTGGTCTGTTTTTTTAAAATCTCCAGCGGTTCTAACGTCGTTTCCCGGGTCGTTTGAAGTCGAAACCCGGATCATAAAAAATAAAACTCCTGTGAAATTGACAAATGGTTTATGTTTATTTAATTATGAGTAAATTCCATAATTTTTAGCGAATATTTTGATTTACCAATTCTTAAAATTAAGGGTTACCCACCGAATTGGGTAAGCCTTAATTTTTTTGTCCCCGTACCTATCATCAAATGACAAAATTTGTACGTGACGCAAACGGAGTGCTCTGAAATCAGGGTCTTACCTTAATAGAATTTTTTTAGTGGAAAAGTGTTATTTTAATTTTCACTTATTTAATACCCTTTGTCAAACCTCCACAATATCACGCCTGATTCCACCCAATTGATTTAAATTGTTTTTGCCGTGTGAACGTGAGGTTGGGAGAGAAAAAAACGGGCGGAGAGAAAAGGAAAGAGAACAAGTGGTGTTTGGCCATGGGATCGGGAAGAATGGGAATCGTCAGGGTAAGTGCCAAGAAGACAGGAGAGGTTAACGGCAAAACATTTGGACAGATGTCCAAATGTTGGGGGAGGATGTTGTAGGGGGAAAATAAAAGGGGTAGACTTTGTGGATCCCACAGAATGTGTTTTATTCAACACTTGAATGCTCTGGATATATTGTTGACTCGATATCCTCACGTTCTCTACTCGAAAAGGCATTTTCTGCTATTCAGGGTGCAAATCCGGGAGCTCTCGAAAGTAAACGATGATACTCGATTCTTATGATGCTGTTGTCACGGTTTTCCGGCGAAAACGTCATCGCTGATTTACGGCGAGGTAGCAGAAACCGCAAGAATAAATAAAAGATGAAAATATGCATGCAAAGAATGATGAAGAACCTAGATCCCATTCTGATCCAGGTAAATTACGATGTCCAATGGTAAAATAGTAGAGTATAGCTAAATAATATGTCAGCTGTTTAGGACATGTAATAGTTTGTTCATTTTTTAACGAAAAAACCCACACGTGACTTCCCTACTTGGCAGGCGAGTGCAAGGAAAATGAAATAATGCTATACCCATAACTCAGTGAAGATAATTAAATCGTATTTCACATAATAATAACAGAAAAAAGCAATCTATTCTCAGAAATAATATATATATATTCAGAAAACACGAGTTAAATAAAAATAATTCCAGCCGTCCAATATCTAAAGGCTAAGCCCTGTCGTTGCTTCCAGTATTTGCTGTCATTTGCCACTCTCTTGAATTGGCAGTACCCAACCACCGCCATAATTTTCTGGATTTCTTTGATTTATTTTTTCTTGGTCTTCCCTACTTTCTAAACGTTTATGCTTCCATTTTGTTCCAAGTAGACTATTATGCCTCAATGCAAGACTAAGGAGTTTGATTTTCCTTTCTTTCAACAATTTTACCTGTTTTCTCTCTTCAGTTGCCTCTTTTAGCGCTTCAGCATTCGTTTGTCTCTTTATACAACTAATTTTTAGCATTCTTCGCCATTTCTGCCGCTTCCAGATATTCTCTTCAACTTTCAAGTCCAACAGTCTCTGGCGTATGGCCAAGTGCTCCATATTAAGGCTTTTCCAAATTTATTTCTAACATTAAAATGTATGTTCTTTCATGTAAGATATCACTTACCTTGAAAAACTTGTTTGGCTATGGAAACTCTTCTTTACACTTCATGTAAGGATTGGTTGGCCTGAATAAATGCACAACCTGCGTAGCAAAAGGCTTTTGCCTGATTAATTTTGTTTTTATGTTGGTCTTTATATTTTCCTGTTTTTGTATATTCTATCATGTTTGTTTTCTTAATGTCTATGAGTAACTTGTATTTTTTTAAGGTCTCAGATAAAATCACAACACTCTTTTTTGTTTCTTTTTCTTAATTTACTGCTCTTACAATGTGCAAACTGCAAACCTAATACAATGAATTCTATTTCCATTAATGGTAAGTCTTCTTGCTACTTGCTTCATAATTGGCATACTTTCATCAGTATACAGATTAAAACAATAGGGGGATGATGGCACCCTTGTCTTACTCTGTTCTGTACTTTTGCTCCAGTTTCATTTACATTTATGTTTGTTTTTGTATTTTTGGTTTTGTTACAGTTTAAACATTAGTGTTCTGAGTCGTCAATCATCTCCTACATTCTTCATTGCCTTGAATAGCAATTCCCAATAAATGTCAACAGTTTCTGCAGGACAATGAAATTTATGTGCACTTTCTATGAAAAAAAGTCTTTAATGTGGAATTTACGAGATCTACTTCAATTCTTCCCCAATTCGATGGATAAATGTGACCAGGTGAAGCCTGAGATAGTTTCTCCCTTTCAAAGAAAAAATGGTCGTGGGTAGAATATGATAAAAGTGAGACAGGGAGTAAAGTACCGTATTTCTCAGACTTTTAGACGCACTTTTTTACTCGGAAGTCTGTTTTGAAATCGGTCTGCGTCTTGTGGACCAAGGACCTTATTATATGCGCATAAAAAGTATTTAATTATAAGAATAAAAATAAGTTTTATCTTTTGTCCTAATTATTCCAGGTCGAGTCCTAATTTTTTTTTGTTTAACACTTGGCGATGGTAACAAAGGGTGTCGGTTTTTTTTTGTCTTTAATAAAATCGCAAGACCGTCGGTGCTAGAAGAACCACGCCGAAGATAGAAGCATCCCGTGGGGATGGAGGGGAGGGAGGCGAAGGGAGGGGGAAATGATGACGCAACCAAAAGTGAAACTCAAGAGGCGTGTGACTCTCCTGCCGCGCGTTTCCCCGGCGATAAACGACTGTGAGATAACACTCGTTTTAATTCTTCGTATTCTGCTGTTTTTTTTCTCTCTCGCACGTGCTTCCGGTATGATCCAGTGGCTTCCGTTCACGATCTACTCGCCTAAATAAGTGTATTTTATGTACCACGGTTGACAGGATAGGTGTGTGCAGGGCCTGATATTCATTTAATGAATTATTGTACGTATTCTGATAGTTAGTGATGCACTAACGAGTCATGATGCTCAATGCACACCGTTACGGTCGTCCGAGGGTCTATACATTTTGTGAAATGAAAGTTAATCTACCGGTTAAGGTAGGTTTCTGAAGAGCCTCAGGTTAGATTTACAAATCTGCATGCTTCGAACTACCCGTCATTCCATCTAAAATTCCTTTTCTCTTCCTGCCCCTAACTCCTTTACCCACCAATCTACCCCATAATACAAACTTCAACAACCTTTGGAGCCTTTGAGTATCCCTTCTATCTTCCTTTTTGTATTTCACGCAGCAATTGCCTCTCTTCCCCTACAAATCTTAGTACTTTTCATTAGTTTTTCTCTCCTTCCACTTCACCTTCTCCATCCATCGACAAACCCACATCTCAAAAACCTCTAATCTATGCTTATCATCCTTCCTCATTGACCAGGTTTCGGATCCATATAATGCTGTGCTCCAAATGAGCGTTTTCATTAACCTTTTCTTCGAGTCTTTCCTTTAGGTCTCTCTGGTCAACTTCATCCCTTTGGCAAATGTCTCTTTTGCCAATGCAATTCTTATTCTATTATCCTGACTAATTCGTCCATTTCCCTCCATGATGCTCCTACCCAAATAAGTAAACTTTTCTACCTGTTATTATTTATTCCCTTCTGGCTTGATATTTAGCCTAGCCTTCTTATTTCTCAAGAATCTCATTACTTTCGTTTTCTTACTGTTACTAAACCTTTCACACTGGTCCTGTAAAGCGCCCAACAGGGTTTGCAATCCTCTGGCTAAATTACTAAGTCTTTTCGCAGGAGATATTCTTATTTACATACTTGCGTAAACGTAGTGCGAAGTTTGACCGTTGATTTTATCTAATTGAAACCCATAATAATTAAACCAGGATATGGTCATATGGTTAAACCTAGTTGAATCATTGAATTAGGTTTAACCGTATTAAGTTTACTAGCATTAGACATAGTAGCTCTATTGTTTTGACCACAGATTGGACACTTCTGCGTTTCCTTATGCAAGGTTGAAGCGGTTTTGAAAGCTCGTGTTGGAGCATCATTCAAGGCAGCAGTCCTTAAACGAAATATGAAGTTAGTATTATAATAATATTAATCTTATATGAGTGTCGTAACGAAGTTTGGGTTTTCTTGAAATCCCTTCGTATTTCCGGCGTTCCTGCACTTTCGACATTTATACCTAGAAAATGTTTGCACTTTAAACGAACTGAAAATGATGAACGATCAAGTTTTGCTCTCAGTCTGTGTGCCTCGAAAGGTACGTAAAGGGAGCGTAGTTCGTGGTCCCTTGCATGCGTGTTTTACCTTCCAATAATTTGTAACATGGATGCTGCTTGAATTAATCAATGCTTTGCATTAAAGGTGTCCGAGTATATTCCTAAATATTTAGAAATGCATATGTGCTCGTAGGAATGATGTAGGATGATCACAAATTTAAAATTAATGCGAGGAAGCAGAAGAGTGACAAAGAAAAATACTCCTTTGTGAATCGAACTATTGAGGATTGGAACAGATTACCTGA